>SJYV01051574.1:0-16265 GCA_006410875.1 Neotragus pygmaeus
ATAGCCAAAGCAATCTTGAGAAAGAAGAATGGAACTGGAGGAATCAACCTGCCTGACTTCAGACTATACCACAAAGTAACAGTTATCAATACAGTATGGTACTGGCACAAAGACAGAAATATAGAGCAATGGATCAAAATAGAAAGCACAGAGATAAATCCGTGCACCTACAAACACCTTATCTTTGACAAAGGAGGCAAAAATATACAATGGAGAAAAGACAATGTTTTTAATAAGAGGTGCTGGGAAAACTGGTCAACCATCTGTAAAAGAATGAAACTAGAACACTTTCTAACACCATACACAGAAATAAACTCAGAATGGATTAAAGATCTACATGTAAGACCAGAAACTGTAAAACTCTTAGAAGAAGACACAGGCAAAGCACTCTATAACATAAATCACAGCAAGATCCTCTATGACCCATCTCCCAGAGTAATGGAAATATAAGCAAAAATAAATGGGGCCTAATGAAACTTAAAGGCTTTTGCACAATGAAAGAAACTATAAGAAAGGTAAAAAGGCAGTCTTCAGAATGGGAGAAAATAATAGCAAATGAAACAAAAGACATCAATCCCTAAAATATGCAAGCAAATCAAGCTGCTTACTACCAGAAAAATAAATAATCCAATCAAAAAGTGGGCCAAAGAACTAAACAGACATTCCTTCAAAGAAGACATATAGATGGCTAACAAACACATGAAAAGATACTCAACATCACTCATTATCAGAGAAATGCAAATGAAAACCACAATGAGGTACCATCTCATGCCGGTCAGAACGGCTGCTATCAAAAATTCTACAGACAATAAATGCTGGAGAGGGTGTGGAGAAAAGGGAACCCTCTGACACTGTGGGAATGAAAACTAGTACAGCCACTATGGAAAACAGTGTGGAGATTCCTTAAAAAGCTGGAAATAGAACTGCCTTATGACCCAGCAATCCCACTGCTGGGCATACACACCGAGGAAACCAGATTGAAAGAGACTCTTGTACCCCAATGTTCATTGGAGCACTGTTTACAATAGCTAGGACAGGAAAGCAACCTAGATGTCTATTGGTAGATGAATGGATAAGAAAGCTGTGGTACCTATACCCAATGGAATATTACTCAGCCATTAAGAAGAATGCATTTGAATCAGTTCTAATGAGGTGGATGAAACTGGAGCCTATTATACAGAGTGAAGTAAATCAGAAAGAAAAACACCAATACAGTACATTAACACATATATATGGAATTTAGAAAGATGGTAATGACAACACTATACACGAGAAAGCAAAAGAGACACAGATATAAAGAACCGACTTTTGGACTCTGGGAAAAGGGGAGGGTGGGATGATTTGAGAGAGTAGCATTGAAACATGTGTATTACCATATTTGAAATAGATGAACAGTCCAAGTTCGATGCATGAAAAGGGCACTCAATGCCAGTGCACTGGGACAACCTAGAGGGATGGGATGGGGAAGGAGGTGGGAGGGGGCTTCAGGATAGGGGACACATGTACAGCTGTGGCTGATTCATGTCAATGTATGGGAAAAATCACCACAATATTGTAATTAGTGTCCAATTAAATAAAAATATAAAAATGAAAAAAAATCTTAAAAACCACGTGACATTTGAATATGGGTATATAATGCAAAAAATATGTATCTTAGTTATCTTGCATTTGAAATAGTGTTTTTTTTCTATAATTGAAATAAATGCTACCATAGGGGGAAAAATACCCAATCCAGGACCTTATCCTTAGAGATTTTCATTTAATAAGTTCTAGATTCGGATCCTAGGAACTGATAGCTTTTATAAGCACTGCAAATAATTCTTATCAGTAAGTAGGCCTGGAAATATACTAAGGTAGAGACTGAGAATCCAACTCTTAAGTCAAGTAGGTTTGGGTTTGTAACTTTGTTCCACCATAGAGTGGTTTAAAAGCTGTACAAGCTTGAGCAAATTACTTAAACATTCTGTGGCCCAGGTATTTTATTGACAAAACAGATAATAGGTACACCTCCTACAACATGTTTTGGTAAGAATTAAATAACACACATGACATACTTGACAGTGGGAAATGTTCAGTAAATGTCCTTTTTCTCCTCTCTTTTGTTTTGTTTGCTTTCAGCAGAAGCCATCTTCTCCTAATTCTCTGACATGCTACTACAGCTTTACATTCTACAATTAGAGATAAAATTTTAAATCTGAAAAATACACAAATCTTCCTTGACAGAGGAAATTGATGGGACAAAGTAAAACTTTGCCTAATACACAGTTTAGCTTTGACTTGGCCCTAAACATTCCTTCTTAGGCTCAACTATGAATAACTCATTTATTAATTTATTCATTTAACCGAGTTCCTGATGTGTGTCATCAGTGTAGTAGGCTTGCAATAGCAAGAAAATCAGATGTGTTCCCTATTTTCCTTGAACTCACTTAGTGTTCTGTCACTTCTTCAAGTCTCTCCAGGCTTGATTTTTGCCTAATCTCTATTGATAACAAACAATTTTGATTTGGCCCCATTTTTGTTTTCAAATCCCTCTTTCAGGGCTTTCAAACTTAGAAAGTTCTTTGGCTTCCGCCTCTGCTCTATCCATATGAAAATTCTCTTTTTCTCTTTGACCCACATCTCTCACCTCTTTCTCAAGTTTAACTTTGGCTGATGCCAGATAGAGAATGAAGTTCAAATCTCCTGTATACACCTGAGCAGAGGGTCAGACAACCACGTTACAGATCCCTAAAATGGGTAAGAGCTCTTAGCAGTCTACAAGGAATTTAAAATCTATTGCATGTTTTATTTTCACAACCTGCAATGTAGAATGTATACACGATTCAAAATTTTGAACACAATTAAAAAAAAAAANAAAACCAATACAATATTGTAATTAGCCTCCAATTAAAATAAATAAGTTTATATTTAAAAAACACACACACACAAGATCCAATCCTTCCCTGCTTTTGCATGCATGTGGAGTTGCTCAGTCACTCAGTCATGTCTGCCTCTTTGTGACCCCATAGACTGTAGCCTGCCAGACTCCTCTGTCCTTGGAATTTCCCAGGCAAGAATACTGGAGTGAGTTTCTGTTTCCTTCTCCAGAGGGATCTTCCTGACCCAGGGATTGAACCCACATATCTTGTATCTCCTGCACTGGCAGGTAGATTCTTGACCAACTGTGCCACCTAACCCCAGGCAATTCCTGGGAGATGCAACTCAAATAATGGGTATATTTAGCTTGTGGTACTGAATGAGAGGGGCTTTCCTCATGGTTCAGCGGTTAGGAATATGCCTGCCAATGCAGGAGACACAAGTTCGATCCCTGGGTAGGGAAGATCCCCTGGAGAAGGAAATGGCAACCCACTCCAGTATTCTTGCCTGGGAAATCCCATGGACAGAGGGTCCTGGCAGGCTACAGTCCATGGGGTTGGAAAAGCGTCAAACACGAGTTAGTGACTAAACACACCAACTGAATATGAAGCAAGATTGTCTCTCTGCCTTCAGCCTTATAGCTCTCTTGGAAAAGCATTTCTGAAAGTTGAAGGATGAGGAGATCACTTATGGAATATATATTAGGTTATTCTTTTGTATCAGTGCTTATAATAGGTAGCAGGAGCATACAGAGGAGGAAGACATATCCTGTTATCAGATTATTCTTAACTAGTAGGGAAATGGAATTAAGTTTTGCCATATTATGAGCCACATAACTACTGTATCATTTGCAAACATTTGAATTAGTTTCCATAAGCATCCAGGTAAGCCAGATATCTTTTTTTATTTCAAATTTGGGCAGCTAAGTCTCAATGGGTGTGATATAATTTGTAGTCACTGATGTAACCCAGGAGAAAGATGACAGTGACCTGTTTTTGGAGCATGGCAATGGGATCCCAATATATTCTTATTTCACTTCAGTCACTCAGTGGTGTCCAACTCTTTGTGACCCCATGAACTGCAGTTCACCAGGCTTCTCTGTACATCACCAACTCCTGGAGCCTACTCAAACTCATGTCCATTGAGTCAGAGAAGCCATCCAACCATCTCATCCTCTGTTGTCCCCTTCTCCTCCTGCCTTCAATCTCTCCCAGCATCAGGGTCTTTTCAAATGAGTCAGCTCTTCGCATCAGGTGGCCAAAGTATCAGAGTTTCCACTTCAGCATCAGTCCTTCCAATGAATGTTCAGGACTGATTTCCTTTAGGATGGACTGGTTGGATCTCCTTGCAATCCAAGGAACTCTCAAGAGTCTTCTCCAGCACCACAGTTCAAAAGAATCAGTTCTTTGGCACTCAGCTTTCTTTATATATTCTCAATAACTGATAATATGTCATCATTGTCCAGAGTAATCAAGGAAGAATAGTTTGAAAAATATTAAACTCCGAAAATAGGTTATATGTAAATATAATTATAATCATGTAGATGCATCAGAAACCTTGTTTGNTTATATATTCTCAATAACTGATAATATGTCATCATTGTCCAGAGTAATCAAGGAAGAATAGTTTGAAAAATATTAAACTCCGAAAATAGGTTATATGTAAATATAATTATAATCATGTAGATGCATCAGAAACCTTGTTTGTTTCTCTTTATTAAAGCCTTGAGGATTGAAGGAATATATTACTGTCAGCAGCATTTCAGGTTTGTTGAGTGCTCTGGGATTGTGTTAATTTCCCAATAAACTGTGCTTGACAGCATATTCACTTAGTCATTGAGAAATAATTGTTGAAATGTTTCAGTTATTTTTATTAAAAGATAACAGCCCTCTTGCTTTGAAGGCTGAGATGAACACTTTAATTTCTAACAATCTGTGCAACACCACCAAAAGGAAAAGATCAGAATCCCCATTTTATAAATGAAGACACTGAAGCTCAGGAAGGCTGCATAATTTTCCAAGGCTATAGATGTCATAAGTATCAAAGTAAGAAGTAAGTTATATATCTCTGTTTCACTCCAAAAAGCGTTGTTTTTAAATTCTGCCTCCTTTTGAATAGGAATTTGTTTTACATTTAACTCAAAGAGCAGAGATTGACTAAAGAGGGTAAGAAGATAACCCTGCCTTAACCCCACCCAAAGGAAAAAAAAAGTATACTAAAAATAACTCTCCTGGCACTAGCATTTGCCCAGATTAGTGCAAATAGCCAAATAACCCTGAATGGCAAAGAGAAACCTTAATTCACCAAACAGTCTTATTAGCCCTGTTTTATACTGGTATTATGTGTATTCAGTAATACGGAAGAATCACAGTGAAAAATATTTTTGTTAACTTGCAACACACCCAGTTAAAGATCCTCACAGATTGATAAAAGCACTCAAATGCAGTGATGGCACCTGGAGAACACCTACATAATCTGGAAATGCTTAAATCTAAGAGGAGAACACTTTAATTGGAGTGGGATAGAAAGAAAGTTATAAAAGCTTGAGACTTATGTTTCACACTGGGAATATGTGTATACACAGAAGAGAAAGATTGAATTTATTCTGTTTGTATATAAACAGCAACACATGGAACTCTAGGTAGAATGTTGTCAAGGTTTCAGTCTCAACTCAGTGAAACACCTCTGTAATTAAAGCATCCCATCTTGGAGTCTGCCCTTGGGATCTGGTTTACTCTATCCTGTGAGATTTTCAGTGAGAACATAATAAGTCACTTGCTCAACATGTTATAGCAAGATTCTCACCTCGATGAACTTAAGCTCCTGAGTTGTTTTTTTTTTTTTTTAACTTTATTTTACTTTACAATACTCTATTGGCTTTGCCATACATCGACATGAATCCACCACAGGTGTACACGAGCTCCCAATCCCGAATCCCCCTCCCACCTCCCATCCCACAACGTCTCTCTGGATCATCCCCGTGCNCTTTATTTTACTTTACAATACTCTATTGGCTTTGCCATACATCGACATGAATCCACCACAGGTGTACACGAGCTCCCAATCCGGAATCCCCCTCCCACCTCCCATCCCACAACGTCTCTCTGGATCATCCCCGTGCACCAGCCCCAAGCATCCTGCATCGAACATAGACCGGCGCCTCATTTCTTACAAGATAGTATACATGCTTCAGTGCCATTCTCCCAAATCCTCCCATCCTCTCCCTTTCCCTCAGAGACCAAAAGTCCGTTCTATATGTCTGTGTCTCTTTTGTTGTCTCATATACAGGGTCATCAATACTATCTTTCTAAATTCCATATATATGTCCATTTCTCCAAGTTGTCTAGTTTATTGGCATATAGTTGCTCATAGTAGTCTCATGATTTTTTGTATTTGTGTGTTATCTGCTGTGATTTCTCCATTTTCTTTTCTAATTTGATTGATTTATTTTCCCTTTTATTCATCATGAGTCAGCTAATGATTTGTCTATTTTATTTATATTCTCAAAGAACCATCTTTTAGTTTTGTTAATTTTCCTATTGTCTCCTTCGTTTCCTTTTCATTTATTTCTGCTCTGATTTTTATGGTGAGTTTCCTTCTACTAACTTTGGTGTTTTTCTGTTCTTTTTCTAACTGCTTTAGGTGTAAAGTTAGGTTGTTTATTTAGTATTTCTCTTGTTTCCTGAAGTAAGATTGTATTGCTATGAATCTCCCTACTAGCCCTGCTTTTACTGAATCACATAGGTTTTAGGTTGTCATGTTTTCATTTTCATTTGTTTCTATGCATATTTTGGTTTCCTTTTTGATTTGCTCCATAATCTCTTGGTTATTTGGAAGTGTGTTGTTTAGCCTCTGTATGTTCATATTTTTAATAGTTTTTTTTTTCCTGTAGTTGACATCTAGTCTTAAAGCATTGTGATCAGAAAAGATGCTTGAATTGATTTTAATTTTTAAAAATTTACCAAGGCTAGATTTATGGCCCACAATGTGATCTTTCCTGGAGAATGTTCCATGTGCTCTTAAGATAAAGGTGAAACTCGTTCGTTTTTGGTGAAATGCCATGTAGATACGAATTAGGTCTAACTCGTCCATTGTATCATTTAAAGCTTGTATTTCCTTGCTAATTTTCTGTTGGGTTGATCTATCCATAGGTGTGAGTGGGGTATAATAGTCCCCCACTATTATTGTGTTACTGTTAATTTCCCCTTTTATACTTGTTAGAATTTGCCTTATGTACTGAGGTGCTCCTATGTTGGGTGCATATATATTTATAATTGTTATATCTACTTCTTGGATTGATCTTTAGATCATTAGGTAGCGTGCTTCTTTGTCTCTTATTTCACCTTTATTTCAAAAAGTCTGTTTTATCTGATATTACTATTGCTGCTCTTGCTTTCTTTTGGTCTCCATTTGCATTAAATATCATTTTCAAGCCCCTCACTTTCAGTCTGTATGTGTCCCTAGGTTTGAGGTGGGTCTCTTGTAGACAGCATAATCAGGTGTCTTGTTTTTGTATCCATTCAGCCAGTCTTTGTTTTTTGGTTGGAGCAGTGAACCCATTTACATTTAAGGTAATTATTGATAAGTATGATCCCATTACCATTTACTTGGTTGTTTTCAGTTCATTTTTATAAACCTTTTCTGTGTTTCCTGTCTAGAGAAGATCCTTCAGCATTTGTTGAGGAGCTGATTTGGTGGTGCTGAATTCTCTTAGCTTTTGCTTATCTATAATGCTTTTGATTTCCCCTTTGAATCCGAATGAGATCCTTGCTTGGTAGAGTAATCTTGGTTCTCAGTTCTTCTCTTTCATTACTTTAAGTGTGTTCTGCCATTCCCTGCTGGCCTGAAAAGTTTCTATTGTAAGATCAGCTGTGATCCTTATGGGGATCCCCTTGTGTGTTATTTGCTGCTTTTCCCTTGCTGTTTTTAATATTCTCTCTTTGTGTTCGATATTTGTTACTTTAACTAATATGTGTCTTGGAGTGTTTTGCCTTGGGGTTATCCTGTCTCTGGGTCTCTTGGACTTGGATGTCTATTTCCTTCCCAATTTTAGGGACATTTTGACTATTATCTCCTAAAGTATTTTCTCATGCCCTTTATTTTTGTCTTCTTCTGGGACATCTAAGATTCAAATGTTGGGGCAATAATTGCTCCAGAGGTCTCTAAGGTTGTCCTCATTTCTTTTCATTCCTTTTCTCTTCTTTCCTCTCTACTTCATTTATTTCCACCATTCTATCTTTCACTCACTTATCTACCCTTCTGCCTCTGTTATTCTATTGTTGGTTCCCTCCAGAGTGATTTCATTTCATTTATTTAAAAAATTTATTTATTTTACTTTCTATTATTCTATTGGTTTTGCCAATATTCTATTGGTTTTGCCATACATTGACATGAATCTGCCATGAGTGTGCATGTGTTCCCCATCCTAAACCCCTCTCCCACCTCCCACCCCATCCCATTCCTCTGGATCATCCCAGTGCACCAGCCCGGAGCACCCTGTATCATGCATCATACCTGGACTGGCGATTCATTTCACATGTGATATTGTACATGTTCAATACCATTCTCCCATATTATCCCACCCTCGCCCTCTCCCACAGAGTCCAAAAGACTGTTCAGTATATCTGTATCTCTTAAGCTATCTCCCATACAGGGTTATTGTTACCTTCTTTCTAAATTCCATATATGTGTTAGTTTACTGTATTGGTGTTTTTCTTTCTGGCTTACTTCAGTCTGAGTATTAGGTCCCAGTTTCATCAATCTCATTAGAACTGATTCAAATGTATTCTTTTTAATGACTGAGTAATATTCCATTGTATGTATGTTCAGTTCAGTTCAGTGGCTCAGTCGTGTCTGACTCTGTGACTCCATGAATTGCAGAATGCCAGGCCTCCCTGTTCATCACCATCTCTCGAAGTTCACTCAGACTCATGTCCATCGAGTCCCTGATGCCATCCAGGCATCTCATCCTCGGTCATCCCCTTTTCCTCCAGCCCCCAATCCCGCCCAGCATCAGAGTCTTTTCCAATGAGTCAACTCTTCGCATTAGGTGGACAAAGTACTGCAGTTTCAGCTTTAGCATCATTCCTTTCAAAGAAATCCCAGGGTTGATCTCCTTGCAGTCCAAGGGACTCTCAAGAGTCTTCTCCAACACCACAGTTCAAAAGCATCAATTCTTCGGCACTCAGCCTTCTTCACAGTCCAACTCTCACATCCATACATGACCACAGGAAAAACCATAGCCTTGACTAGACGGACCTTAGTCGCCAAAGTAATGTCTCTGCTTTTGCATATACTATCTAGGTTGGTCATAACTTTTCTTCCAAGGGGTAAACGTCTTCTAATTTCATGGCTGCAGTCACCATCTGCAGTGATTTGGTGTGTAGATTTATCTCTGGGCTTTCTATTTTGTTCCATTAATCTATATTTCTGACTTTGTTCCAGTACCATACTGTCTTGATGACTGTGGCTTTGTAGTAGAGACTGAAGTCAGGCAGGTTGATTCCTCCAGTTCCTATCTTCTTTCTCAAAATTGCTTTGGCTATTTGAGGTTTTCTGCATTTCCATACAAATTGTGAACTTATTTGTTCTAGTTCTCTGAAAAATATCATTGGTAGCTTGCTAGGGATTGCATTGAATCTATACATTACTTTGGGTAGTATACTCATTTTCACTATATTGATTCTTCCAATCCATGAACATGGTATATTTCTCCATCTATTTGTGTCCTCTTTGATTTCTTTCACCAGTGTTTTATAGCTTTCTATATATATGTGTCTTTATTTTCTTTAGGTAGACTTATTCCTAAGTATTTTATTCTTTTTGTTGCAGTGGTGAATGGAATTGTTTCCTTAATTTCTCTTTCTTTTTTCTCATCGTATAGGAATGCAAAGGATTTCTCTGTGTTAATTTTATATACTGCAGTTTTACTATATTTACTGATTAGCTCTAATAATTTTCTGTTGGTGTCTTTAGGGTATTCTATGTAGAGGATCATGTCATCTGCAAACAGTGAAAGTTTTACTTCTTCTTTTCCAATCTAGATTCCTTTTATTTCTTTTTCTGCTCTGATTGCTGTGGCCAAAACTTTCAAAACTTTGTTGAATAGTAGTGGTGAGACTGAGCACCCTTGTCTTGTTCCTGACTTTAGGGGAAATGCTTTCAATTTTTCACCATTGAGGATAATGTTTGCCGAGGGCTTGCCATATATAGTTTTTTATTTTGTTAAGATATATTCCTTCTATTCCTGCTTTCTGGAGGGTTTTTATCATAAATGGATGTTGAATTTTGTCAAAGGCTTTCTCTGCATCTATTGAGGTAATCATATGGTTTTTATTTTTCAATTTGTTAATGTGGTGTATTGCACTGATTGATTTGCAGATATTGAAGAATCCTTGCATCCCTGGGATAAAGCCCATTTGGTCATGGTGTATGATCTTTTTAATATGTTGTTGGATTCTGTTTGCTAGAATTTTGTTGAGGATTTTTGCATTTATTGCCGTGATATTGGACTGTAGTTTTCTTTTATTGTGGCATCTTTGTCTAGTTTTGGTATTAGGGTGATGGTGGCCTCATAGAATGTGTTTGGAAGTTTACCTTTCTCTGCATTTTTTCTGGAAGAGTTTGAATAGTATAGGTGTTAGTTCTTTTCTAAAATTTTGGTAGAATTCAGCCGTGAGGCCGTCTTGTCCTGGGCTTTTTTTTGCTGGAAGATTTCTGATTACAGTTTCAATTTCTGTGCCTGTGATGGGTCTGTTAATATTTTCTATTTCTTCCTGATTCAATTTAGGAAAGTTGTACTTTTCTAAGAATTTGCCCATTTCTTCCAAGTTGTCCATTTTATTTGCATATTGTTGCTGATAGTAGTCTCTTATGATCCCTTTTCTTTCTGTGTTGTCTGTTGTGATCTCTCCCTTTTCATTTCTAATTTTGCTGATTTGATTTTTGTTCGTTTGTTTCTTGATGAGTCTGCCTAATGGTTTGTCATTTATTTATCTTCTCAAAGAACAGCTTTTGGTTTTGTTGATTTCTGCTATGGTCTCTTTTGTTTCTTTTGCATTTATTTCGGCCCTAATTTTTAAGATTTCTTTCCTTATACTAAGCCTGGGGTTCATTATTTCTTCCTTTTCAAGTTGCTTTCGGTGTAGAGTGAGGTTATTTATTTGACTTTTTTCTTGTTTCTTGAGGTTAGCCTGTATTGCTATGAGCCCTCCCCTTAGTACTGCTTTTACAGTGTCCCATATGTTTCGGGTTGTTGTGTTTTCATTTTCATTCATTTCTATGCATAGTTTGATTTCTTTTTTGATTTCTTCTCTGAGTTGTTGGTTTTTTAGCAGCTTGTTGTTCAGCCTCTATATGTTGGAATTTTTAATAGTTTTGTAATTGACATCAAATCTTACTGCATTGTAAATGATGCTTTTTTATTTTTTTTAATTTACAAAGGCTAGATTTATGGCCCAGGATGTGATCTATCTTGGAGAAGGTTCTGTGTGCACTTGAGAACAAGGTGAAATTCATTGTTTTGGGGTGAAATGTCCTATAGACATCAATTAGGTCTAATTGGTCTATTGTATCATTTAAAATTTGTGTTTCCTTGTTAATTTTCTGTTTAGATGATCTGTCTATAGGTGTGAGTGTGGTATTAAAGTCTCCCAGTATTATTGTGTTATCATTAATTTCCCCTTTTATCCTTGTTAGCATTTGTTTTACATATTGTGGTGCTATTATTTTGGGTGCATATATATTTATGATTGTTATATCTTCTTCTTGGATTGATCCTTTGATTATTATGTAGTGTCCTTCTTTGTCTTTTTTCACAGCATTTGTTTTAAAGTCTATTTTATCTGATATGAGTTTTGCTACTCCTGCCTTCTTTTGGTCTTTATTTGCATGGAATATGTTTTTACAGCCCTTCACTTTCAGTCTGTATGGTGTCTCTTGTTTTGAGGTGGGTCTCTTGTAGACAACACGTATAAGGGAGTCTTGTTTTTGTATCCATTCAGCCAGTCTTTGTCTTTTGGTTGGGGAATTCAACCCATTTACATTTAAGGTAATTGTTGATAAGCATGATCCTGTTGCCATTTACTTTATTGTTTTGAGTTCGAGTTTATACACCTTTTCTGTGTTTCCTGTTTAGAGAAGATGCATTAGCATTTGTTGGAGAGCTGATTTGGTGGTGCTGAATTCCTTCAGCTTTTGCTTGTCTGTAAAGCTTTAGATTTCTCTTTCATATCTGAATGAGATCCTTGCTGGGTACAGTAATCTGGGCTGTAGATTATTTTCTTTCATCATTTTAAGTATATCCTGCCATTCCCTTCTGGCCTGAAGGGTTTCTATTGAAGGATGAGCTGTTATCCTTATGGGAATCTCCTTGTGTGTTATTTTCCACTTGATGCTTTTAATGTTTTTTCTTTGCGTTTGATCTTTGTTAATTTGATTAATATGTGTCTTGGGGTGTTTTACCTTGGGTTTATCCTGTTTTGGACTCTCTGGGTTTCTTGTACTTGGGTAATTACTTCCTTCCTTGTTTTAGGGAAGTTTTCAACTGTTATCTCTTCAATTATTTCCTTATGATATTTCCTTTTGTCTTCTTCTTCTGGAACTCCTATGATTCAAATGTTGGGGTGTTTAACATTATTCCAGAGGTCTCTGAGGTTGTCCTCATTTCTTTTAATTCCTTTTACCTCTCTGATTCATTTATTTCTACCATTCTATAATCTACCTCACTTATCCTATCTTCTGCCTCAGTTATTCTACTATTGGTTCCCTCCACAGTGTTTTTGACCTCATTTATTGTATTATTCATTATATATTGACTCTTTTTTATTTCTTCCAAGTCCTTGTTACACCTTTCTTGCATCTTCTTGATCCTCGTCTCCAAGCTATTTATCTGTAACTCCAATTTGTTTTCAAGATTTTGGATCATTTTCACTATCATTATTCAGAATTCTTTATCAGGTAGAGTCCCTATTTTTTCCTCTTTTCTTTGGTTTGGTGGGCATTTATCCTATTCTTTTACCTGCTTGATATTTCTGTGCCTGTTTAATATTTTGTGTTTGGTGTGGCCTTTCTGTATTCTGGCAGTTGGTTCCTCTTTATTGTGGAAGTTCCTTGATATGTGTAGGGGTTGGACGGTTGGCTTGTCAAGGTTTTCTGGTTAGGGAAGCTTGTGTTGGTGTTCTGGTGGGTGGAGCTGGATTTCTTCTTTCTGGAGTGCAGTTAAGTGTCCAGTAATAAGTTTTGAGATGTCACTTGGTTTTGTGTGACTTTGGTCAGCCTGTGTATAGAAGCCTTGGTCATGTTCTTGTGTTGCTGGAGAATTTTCGTGGTATGTCTTGCTCTAGAGCTTGTTGGCTCTTGGGTCGTGCTTGGTTTCAGTGTAGGTATGGAGGCATTTGATGAGCTGCTATCAATGTTCCCTGGATTCAGGAGTTCTCTGGTGATCTCAGGATTTGGACTTAAGCCTCCTGCATCTGGTTTTCATTCTTATTCTTACAGTAGCCTCAAGACTTCTCCATCTTTACAACACTGATGATAAAACATATAGGTTAATAATTAAAAGTTTCTCTACAGTGAGGGACACCTGGAGAGGTACACAGAGTTACATGGAGAAGAGAAGAGGGAGGAGGAAGATAGATGTGACCAGGAGGAGAAGAAGGGTTATCAAAAGGGCAGAGAGCAAGCTAACCAGTAATCACTTCCCTATATGCTCTCCATAGTCTGGATCCTTCAGAGTTGTTCACGGAGTTATACAGAGAAGAGAAGAAGAAGGAAGGAGACAGAGTTGGCCAGGAGAATAAAATAGGGAATCAAAAGGAGAGAGACAGATCCAGCCAGTAATCTGTTTCTTAAGTGTTCTCTATAGCCTGAAACATTCGAAGAACTTCACCTAGTTGGGTAGAGAAGAAAAGGAGGAGGGGGTGATAGAGGCGACCTGGTGGAGAAAAAGGAGAGTCAAAGGAGGGAGAGAGCAATTAGGTCAGTGATCTCGCTCCCAAGTAAAAATGGGTACTGAAAATTGAGTTCTTAAATATACAAAGTTGATAACAAATACCAAAAAGCAAAGATTAAGAATTTTGAGTAGAGGTTAGATTATCAAAAATACAATATATAAACAAACAAACAAAACCCAAAACAAACAAAAAGAAAATTCAAAGTCACAGAAATTATATATATATATAATATATATACATGTATGTATATGAAGTTTGCTTTAAAAATAGGGTCTTTCTTTTTTTTAAAGGTAATTGTAGGCTATAAAAATGAAAATTAAAGTAGTAATGGGGACTTAAAAATAACAAAAAATAAAATAAAAAATTTTTAATTTAAACAATGTTAATATTAAAAATATATCTAAGACTTTCTCTGGGGCTGTTGTGGACAGTGTGCAGTCACTTCGTTTTCAGATAGTTCATTGGTCTGGCTTGTACTTCTCATGGTCTACAGGTTCCTTCTTATGCTAACTACAGGGTTTTAATCTATTGCACCTGTCACTTCCCAAGTGGTTTCTTCTGCTTATTTTAGCTTCTTCTGTTTGCTGGACTCTTCAGTGTCTAATTTCCACCCTGACACAAGGGGCACGGTGGTGGTCACGTTTTATTTTAGCTTCGCTTGTTCCAGAGTGATTTTAATCTCACTTATTGTATTGTTCATTATTGGTTGACTATTCTTTATTTATTCTATGTCCTTGTTAAACATTTCTTACACCTTCTCAATCCTTGTCTGTCGTCTGTTATCTGTAACTTTATTTCATTTTCAAGATTATGGATTATTTTTTACTATCATTATCACAAATTCTTATAAAGGTAGACTCCCTATCTCCTCCTCTTTTGTTTGGTTTGTTGGGTTTTTATCATGTTCCTTCATCTGCTGTGTATTTCTCTGCCATTTCATTTTGTTTAGATTACTGTGTTTGGGGTACCCTGTCTACAGACTGGAAGTTTGTGATTCTTCTTAATAGAGGAGTCTGCTCCCTGTGGGTTGGGTTGGACCAATGGCTTCTCAATATTTCCTGGTTGTGTCTGTGTTCTGGTGGGTGGAGATGGATCTCTTCTCTTTGTAGTGCAATGAAGGGTCCAGTAGTGAGTCTATGGGTTTTGTATGGCTTTTGGCAGCCATATTTCAATTTTCAGGATTGTGTTCCTGTTAGCTAGAGAATTAGCATGGTGTGCCTTGCACTAGAGCTTGTTGGCTCTTGTGTGAATCTTGGTTTGAGTGTATGTATGAAGACTAAGCACTAAGCGTGGGCAGCTGCAACCGGTGCGGTGCACTAAGCACTGCTGAGAGGAGCTACCCCACGTCTGAGGTCAGGGGCAGAAGCCTTGAGGACCCCATGCCAGAGGGGCGGCAGCCAAGAAGACTTACCCCACGTCCGAGGTCAGGGGCAGTGGCTGAGAGTGCCAGGCTGCAACGGCACAGGAACAGCTGAGAGGAGCTACCCCGTGTCCGAGGTCAGGGGCGGGTGGGAGGAGCCACCCTGCACCCGAGGCCAGAGGTGGCTGCTCGGAGGAGCAACCCCACGTCCAAGGAGTGGTGACTAACTGCACAGGCACAGGACGGCCTAGAGGAACTATCCCATGTTGAAGGTCAGGAAGGGTGGCAATGAGAAGATACCCTTTGGCCAAGGTAAGGAGCAGCAGCTGCACTTTGCTGGAGCAACTGTGAAGAGATACCCCACGCCCAAGGTAAGAGAAACCCAAGTAAGATGGTAGGTATTGCAAGAGGGCATCAGAGGGCAGACACACTGAAGCCATACTCACAGAAAACTAGTCAATCTAATCAAACTAGGACCACAGCCTTGTCTAACTCAATGAAACTAAGCCATGCCCGTAGGGGCAACCCAAGACTGGCAGATCGTGGTGGAAGGTCTGACAGAATGTGGTCTACTGGAGAAGGGAATGGCAAACCACTTCAGTATTCTTGCCTTGAGAACCCCATGAATAATATGAAAAGGCAAAATGATAGGACACTGAAAGAGGAACTCCCCAGGTCAGTAAGTGCCCAACACGCTACTGGAGATCAGTGGAGAAATAACGCCAGAATGAAGGGAAGGAGCCAAAGCAAAAACAATACACAGCTGTGCATGTGACTAGTGATAGAAGNCACTGAAAGAGGAACTCCCCAGGTCAGTAAGTGCCCAACACGCTACTGGAGATCAGTGGAGAAATAACGCCAGAATGAAGGGAAGGAGCCAAAGCAAAAACAATACACAGCTGTGCATGTGACTAGTGATAGAAGCAAGGTCCAATGCTTTAAAGAGAAATATTGCATAGGAAGCTGGAATGTCAGATTGATGAATCAAGGCAAATTGGAAGCGGTCAAACAGGAGATGGCAAGACTGACCGTCAACATTCTAGGAATCAGCAAACTAAAATGGACTGGAATGGGTGAATTTAACTCAGATGACCATT
>SJYV01051577.1:0-13155 GCA_006410875.1 Neotragus pygmaeus
ATTTCCTTCTCCAGGGGAATCTTCCTGACCCAGGGATCGAACCCAGGTCTCCCACATTGCTATCCTATTACAATATAACAAAACTGCTTAGCTAAATAGAACCAGAAATATCTCTAATAGTCATTAAAAGTATTTTTTTCTTAAACCAGCTTTTTTCATCTGTCATCTACAAAACCTTTTGTAAAATCTTCTTTGTCATATTCTTAAGAATATTCATTCTATTTAATTACAGAAAAAAATTTGCTTTGTATTCTTTAAATCTGCAAACAAAGAGTGTAATTCTCATCTCCTCTGAGGAATGGAATATTACCAGAGAGTCTTTAAAGTGCTTACGATTGCTTGAATTTTTTAAAGATTTCTCCCATTGTCTACCAGCGTACATAGTACTGTAAAATGTCAAATGCAAATTAAACTGTATAGTTTTCAGACCTTGTTTACAATGTTAATCATAAATCTTGAAATACTTAAACCAGTGTTTAGTAAATGCCATTAATTCTCATGTTAATGCTCTCTAGTTTTCTTTCCTTGATGATACTCCAGAGAGTTTTTCTTTTTGATGCTGTTATTAATTTAACTTTACTGTAAAGGATCAGATACTTATTTTTTAAAAGGAAATACAAAAACATATCAAATGTCAAATACTCTTACTTTATTAATACTCTACTGATCTCATTTTATTATTTAAGTGATTTGTTGTTTAATAGGAATCATCAGCACTAATAAACTCAAAACTTAGCTAACTTAAATGTTTGCTTAATAATGTAAACATTCAAGAAATCATGTATTTTGAACCGTTAATAATGGCTTAGCATATGATATTAAAATGGCAACACTGTTTCTTAAAATAAGTGTGAATTTTATTTTATAAATTAATAGAATTATAAAATATTATCACAGGGACTCATATAAGTATTGTTTATTCTGCCTAAAATTGACTATATGTTGAATTTCATAAAATATGTATGATGCTAAATATTTATATACACATATAAATCTCATAGTTATATTCTATGTTATAATCTCTAATAGATATTATTTAACATTTAATATTCTGGTAATGATAATGTCACTTTATATTATTAATAAGATTCAGGTAATATAATATTACTACTGGATTAAGTATGTTTATGTTCTCAAGAAAAAAATATGGTTGTTAATAATGCAGGTTTTTGAAAAGTATTAACAGATTATTCCAGTCTGGGATATGAATTTACAATTATGATTTTAATTGGTTTAAAATGGACCTTACCAAAGGATATTCAAACTACCACACAATTGCACCCATCTCACACACTAACAAAGTAATGCTCAAAATTCCCCCAGCCATGCTTCAATAGTATGTGAACAATGAAATTCTAGATGTTCAAGATGGATTTAGAAAAAGACAGAAGAACCAGAGATTAAATTGTCAACATCCGTTGGATCATTGAAAAAGCAAGAGAGTTTCAGAAAAACATCTATTTCTGTTTATTGATTATACCAGAGGTTTTGACTGTGTGGATCACAACAAACTGTGGAAAACTCTTAAGGAGGTGTTAATACCAGACCACCTTAACTGCCTCCTAAGAAATCTGTATGCAGGTCAAGAAGCAACAGTTAGAACTGGACATAAAACAACAGACTGGTTCCAAATTGGGAAGGGAGTACATCAAGGTTGTATATTGTCACCCTGTTTATTTAACTTATATGCAGAGTACATCATGTGAAATGCTGGACTGGAGGAAGCACAAGCTGGAATCAAGATTGCTGGGAGAAATATCAATAACTACATATGTGCAGATGACACCACCCTTATGGCAGAAAGTGAAGAAGAACTAAAGAACCTCTTAATGAAAGTGAAAAAGGAAAGTGAAAAAGTTGGCTTACTACTCAACATTTAAAAAACTAAGATCATGGCATTTGGTCCCATCACTTCATGGTAAATAAATGGGGAAACAATGGAAACAGTGAGAGACTTTATTTTTAGGAGATTCCAAAATCACTGCAGATGATGACTACAGCCATGAAATTAAAAAACACCTGCTCTTTGAAAGAAAAGTTATGACCAACTTAGACAGCATATTAAAAAACAGAGACATTACTTTGCTGACAAAGGTCCACCTATTAAAAGCTATGATTTTTCTAGTATTCACGTATGGATGTGAGAGTTGGACTATAGAGAAAGCTGAGCATTAAAGAATTGATGCTTTTGAACTGTGGTGTTGGAGAAAACTCTTAAGAGTTCCTTGGATTGCAAGGAGAGCAAACCAGTCCATCCTAAAGGAAATCAGTCCTGAATGTTCTTTGACAAGACTGATGTTGAAGCTGAAACTCCAGTACTTTGGCCACCTGATGTGAAGAACTGACTGATTTGAAAAGATGCTGATGCTGGGAAAATGGAAGGCAGGAAGAGAAGGGGAACACAGAGTATGAGATGGTTGGATGGCATCACCAACTTGATGAACTTGAGTTTGAACAAGCTCCAGGAGTTGATGATGGACAGGTAAGCCTGATGTGCTGCAGTCCATGGGGTCACAAAGAGTCTCAACTGAACAACTGAACTGAGCTGAACTGTAAACTAAAGAGATGTTTAGAAAACTTTACATCTACTTAGAAATGAAAAAGTCACAATCTTGATATAATTTTCAGTAAAATTATTTTATACTTAATAATAAATTTTACTCAGTGTTTAACATCTCAAACACTTAAATAGGGAAACTTCTATGTTGTGGCAACAATGATAAAATAAATTAAATTAAATAACAAAAGGGCAAATTTGTAAATTTTATGCATTATCGCCAACTGGATAATAATGTTTGTGAGGCCAGGGAACAATGACAACTTGCCTGTTATCAGTGAAAATTCAACACCAAAATTGTCATTTAGTGGGATTGAATAAATATTGAGTTATCATGTTAAAAAAAATACATTGAGAAACTCGGTTCCAATTTCCACTTCTACTACTGTCTTAAAACAATAGTAAGTTTATCTTAAGGCCTTGAATACTTAAGGCCCTATACTATTCAGTTATGACTCTGTGGTATAGTCAGTTTATATTAATAGTTTGCATCTGCTATTCCCAAACTCACAATCCTTCCCTCCCCTGCCTCCTCCATTCACTCCTTCAGCAACCCCAAGTTAGCTGTCTTTGTCTGTGAGTCTGTTTCTACTTCATAGATGAGTTCATTTATGTCATGATTTAGATTCCACATCTAAGTAATTTTATAAGTCATTTGCCTTTCTCTTTATGACTTATTTCACTAGAATCTAAGAATGATAATCTCTGGTGCATCTATGTTGCTTCAAATGGCATTATTTCATTCTTTTATATACTTCAATTTTAAAAAATACTAATCTAATTATGCAAAGAAAAAAGAGAGAGAGAGAAAAGAAATTAACAAAGGAAGGGAAACATTCCTGGTGGAGAGTCCCATAGGAGTGTTGTTGAGCATGTTATGTGTGTCCTCAGCCATTCCAGGCTTACATTTTCACCTTATGTGGCCCACGTCCTTAGATTTCTGTCAGGTTCTTGCTCTAACAAGAAGCATGCAAAGTGCTCATTGCTCTCCATGTGTGGTCTAAGTTGGTGGGAGGCTAATCACTTAACAGTTTCAATAAAAAGCATGTATACTTCTTGGAGTACATGGAACTTTCATTGGTGTCCATAAATGCTTGGAAGAGGCAATCTAATCAAATTTAAATATTTTGGATACTTTATTTCCCAACTGATAAAAGTACACGTGTTATTTAAATTCTATCTCTATATAATGAGATTCAAAAAGTGAAAAGAATAAGATACTGTTTCACAAAAATTTTATGTGTTCCCAAAGGAAATTCTTGAAAATTAATAAAAATATTCCTGAAGGTCTTCTTGAAAATAATGCTGAAGAAACAATCCTTATCTTTGAATAAACAAAAGAAAGAAGCATTATTTAATAATGACTCGTGATAATATTGAGTTTGGCTTAATGAGAACTTAGATGACATCATCATCTTGAAGAGTTGATCAGCTTCTTTGTGTTCCCAGAAAACTCATTTGAATTTATAGCATGGTGGGTCTTATTTTCCAGGTCATACTCATTCTAAGCAAGCACATTTTCTAATATGTAGGATAAAGAAGTACTGATTAAATTTGTAATAAAGAATCAGATTGTGTCTGTCTTTTGGTTTTACACTTAATCTATTCTGGAAAGCTGTCCAGAAATCAAATACAATTGAAGATTAAATTATAAATTTGTGTCATCTTCCTATGTAACAACAAGAAATAGAATAGCATTGTCATATAACATACGTACTCTTCCTGTGAAAAAGAAATGTAAACTTGAATTATGATCATAACTATACTCATTTAATTTAGAATGCAAAAAAGGGAAATATTAATTTGCCATGTAGTTGAGTATGTGTTCTGAAGTCAGACACAACTGGATGGAAACTCTTACTTTGTCACTCATTAGCTTTGCAATTTTAAACAAATTACTTTTTGCCTTCCTGGCTTCTATTTAAATTCAAATTCACGTGAACTGAAAAATATTAAATATATATAATGTTTATTTAAATATAAATATAATTTAAATATAATTGTTTACTAATCTAATTAGGACATATCTTAAGTCATCAACATTATATAATACTTTCATTATGCCTAGGTTTAAAGTAAACTAAATTTGTCAACTAAAAGCTAACTCTTTATATATATATAAATATATATATAAATGAGGTAAAAACTTTTAGATAAACTCTATTAAAATAATTATATTTTAATAGAATAATCTATTATTATATTCTGTTATTATAATCTAAAATAATCTCAGCATTGAAATAACTTAAATTTCTAGAGTTGTACAAAACTAAATAATAAAAGTTTATTAAATAGCTAGGTCATTTCCAAATAAAATAGATTTTAAAACATTAATTACTAAACATTAACTTCCTCTTACAAAAAGGTTTTTTACAGAAAAACTAAAGAGATTTTAAACTATTAATCAGTATATTATATGCAATAAATCTATATTATAGTATGATATAATAAATATATTCACCAATCTATAAAATGCTAATATACAAGACACTTCATAGTTGCTAGGGAAAAGTAAGATATATGCTTTTAATAAAAAGATATAAGATATGACAAACTCAAATATACATTCCTCATCTTTCCTGCGGGCCACTGCTCATTTAAAAAACAATTATTAAAATAACCTGGAAATATGACAAGCCTATTTGGACAGAGCAGTGGCCCCTCATGAAAGAGAAATTACAGGCGGCTAAGGAACTTATAGATATACAACTAAAATTGAAGCATATTGAGGAGTCTTGTACTTCTTGGAACTCCTATTTTTCTCATTAAAAAAAAAAAAAAAATCTAACAAATGGTGTCTCCTAACAGACCTTAGAAAAATTAATGCATCTATGAGAACGATGGGTACATTACAACCAGAAATCCCACCACCTACCACTATTCCTTAAAATTGGCATATTTTTATTATTGATTTACAAGATTGATCTTTTAATATACCTTTACACCCTTTAGACCTAGAGAGATTTGCTTTCTCTCTCCCTTATCCTAATCATATTAGACCTCATAATGGTACCAATAGACTGTACGGCCACAAGAGATGATGAATTCTCCCACCATGTGTCAGTACTACATAGCCAAAATCCTTGAGCCTGTGAAAAAGCAATTTCTTAACTTTCTTATTAGTCATTATATGGATGGTATATTGTTTTTGGCTCCATCTATCTTAAAAATTCAACACATGTTTGATATAGCTCAACTGTGCTTTAAAAACTCTAATCATTGCCCTTGAAAAAATTCAAACCTCGACACCTTACCATTACTTGGGGATCGCTGTTAATAGGCAAAACATTACTCCACAAGTAACTCAGAAACATACTGATAAATTATCAACCTTATATGATTTTCAAAAGCTCATAGGTGAGATTAATTGGATTGGACCTTCTTTCAGTTCAGTTCATTCGCTCAGTCATGTCCGACTCTTTGCGACCCCATGAATTGCAGCACGCCAGGCCTCCCTGTCCATCACCAACTCCCGGAGTTCACTCAGACTCACGTCCATCGAGTCAGTGATGTCATCCAGCCATTTTATCCTCTGCTGTCCCCTTTTTCTCCTGCCCCCAATCCCTCCCAGCATCAGAGTCTTTTCCAATGAGTCAACTCTTTGCATGAGGTGGCCAAAGTACTGGAGTTTCAGCTTTGGCATCATTCCTTCCAAAAAAATCCCAGGGCTGATCTCCTTCAGAATGGATTGGTTGGATCTCCTTGCAGTCCAAGGGACTCTCAACAGTCTTCTACAGCACGACAGTTCAAAAGCATCAATTCTTCAGTGCTCAGCCTTCTTCACAGTCCAACTCTCACAACCATACATGACCACAGGAAAAACAATAGCCTTGACTAGATGGACATTTGTTGGCAAAGTAAGGTCTCTGCTTTTGAATATGCTATCTAGATTGGACAGAACTTTTCTTCCAAGCAGTAAGCGTCTTTTAATTTCATGGCTGCAGTCACCATCTGCAGTGATTATGGAGCCAAAAAATAAAAAATAAAAATAAAGTCTGATACTGTTTCCTCATCTACTTCTCATGAAGTGATCAGACTGGATGACATGATCTTCGTTTACTGAATGTTGAGATTTAAGTCAACTTTTTCACTCTTCACTTTCATCAAGAAGAGGCTTTTTAGTTCCTCTTCACTTTCTGTCATAAGACTGGTGTCATCTTCATATCTGAGGTTATTGATATTTCTCCCGGCAATCTTGAGTCCAGCTTGTACTTCTTCCAGTCCAGCATTTCTCATGATGTATTCTGCATAGAAGTTAAATAAGCAGGTGGACAATATACAGCCTTGACATACTCCTTTTCCTATTTGGAACAAGTCTTTTGTTCCATGTCCAGTTCTAATTGCTGCTTCCTGACCTGCATACAGATTTCTCAAGAGGCAGGTCAGGTGGTCTGGTATTCCATAGTTTATTGTGATCCACACAGTCAAAGGCTTGGCATAGTTAATAAAGCAGAAATAGATGTTTTTCTGGAATTCTCTTGCTTCTTCCATGATCCAGCAGATGTTGGCAATTTGGTATCTGGTTCCTCTGCCTTTCCTAAAACCAGTTTGAACATCAGGAAGTTCACTTTTCACATATTGCTGAAGCCTGGCTTGGAGAATTTTGAGCATTACTTTACTAGCATGTGAGATAAGTGCAATTGTGTGGTAGTTTGAGCACTCTTTGGCATTGCTTTTCTTTGGGATTGGAATGAAAACTGACCATTTCCAGTCCTGTGGCCATTGCTGAGTTTTCCAAATTTGCTGGCATATTGAGTGCAGCACTTTCACAGCATCATGTTTCAGAATTTCAAATAGCTCCACTGGAATTCCACCACCTCCACTAGCTTTCTTCGTAGTGATGCTTTCTAAGGGCCACTTGACTTTACATTCCAGGATGTCTGGCTCTAGATGAGTGATCACACCATCAGGATTATCTGGGTCATGAAGATCTTTTTTGTACAGTTCTTCTTTGTATTCTTGCCACCCTGAATAGCCTATTTAATACTCTAAAAGGAGATACTGATATAAATAGCCCTCGTTTACTTTCTCAAGAGGGAGGATAGGAACTCTATTTTATGCAAAATAAATTACAAAAACAATTTCTTACTCACGTCAAACTAGATTTATCTCTTGAATTGTTTATACTCCCCTCTCCTCATTCTCCCACAGGACTTCCTGCCCAATAAAAACACCCTGTAGAATGGATCTATACCCGTTTTAGGGAAATAAAGTCATTTATAGCCTACCTTGATTTAAGTGCTCTAATCATTATCAATGGAAGAATTAGGACTAAAACTCTAACTGGCTCTGATCCTTATAAAATTGTAATACCTATCAATAAATCTCAATTTGAGAATGCTTTACAAGCTTCTACCAATTTCCAATAGCTTTTCTGGAATATTCTGGAGAAATTTCATTTCATTATCCTTCTGGAAAGCTGTAGAATTTCTTCAAAAATACTGAATTTATTATTTCTCGCATTATGAGCTCACAGCCTATACCACAGCCCGAGGTTTTTTATATAGATGGGACTAAAAATGCCAAAGCTTCTTTCTGGTCTCTTAAAGAATATAAAGTCTTTTATACTAAATTTCATTCTGCTCAACAAAATGAATTATATGCTCTTATTTATTTGCCTACATCCTTACCACATTAATATAGTCTCTGCCTCAATATATTGTTTTTGTATTAAAAAATATAAAAATCTCCTTCATAAATTCCATTCAACCTATTGTTCAACAACTCTTTTTCAAACTACAGTCTGTTGTTAGAAACCACAATTCTCCCATTTATATTACACATGTTCGAATACATTCTTGTCTTCTGGTCCCATGACTTATGATAACGAATAAGCTGATAAACGGATTTCCTTTGCTACTCCAGAGGAACAGCATGCTCTGTTACATGACAATGCTGGTTCCCTATACCAGCTATGAAAAATCCCATACCGCCAGGCTAAAGAAATTATTAGTAATTGCTCTACTTGTAGACGTCTTCCCATCACACAAGGTAATAATCTTCGTGGTTTACAACCTAATGGACTATGAAAAATGGATGTAACTCATTGCCCTGAACATTCTCCATTTTCTTTCCTACATGTCTATATAGACACAAAGTCCTCTTTTATCTGGGCCACACCTCTTCATGGTGAAGCTACACAACGTTATACCCTGCTTATATTTCTAGACACTTTAAACAATGTTTACAATATTTTTTCTATTGTACATATTACAGGTATTCCTTATAATCTACAGACAGAAGACATAGTCAAACAAACACATCACAGTGTAAAGTTACAAATAAAAAATTTAAAAAAAGTGGAGTACACAGGTACACTACAGTCTTCCTTATCTAAAGTAGACTTTACTAGATTCTAACATATTTTCTAAACCTATAACTATTGTTAATACAGCTTTATTTGTTTTAAATTTTTTAACCTTTTGTTAAGATTCGACCCAAGGGGGCCCCCTGCATTCAAAACAGAGATAAAACAAGAAACCCAGGAAGAAGAAATTCCAATATGGGCTATGTCTGCTCTAAAGAACTCCAGAAAGCACTACCCTCAGTGGCATCACCCCAAAGATCTCCTCACTTCGAGACAAATAAAAACTCTACTAATCAAGCTGAAAATTTGGTCCCTCAACAGGGATTGCCTCCGAGTCCTGAATACATTCTCCTGCCAATGCTCAGTCTTTTGGCCTGTACCTCCCCTGACTCAAGCTCGGACTAATACCCAACCCCCCTTTATTACAGGTGGTCGAATGGACAGAGAGAGGACCAATCATTTCAACTAATGACTCTATACATATGCTTTCTCCCTAGTACATGAAAGGGCTATCACACCCTGTGCAGGAAAGAAAACTAATTAACATTTCTTTAGGCTATGAAGTCCTTCCCTGTGCATGGCCCCAGCAAAATTGTGCATAAACCTTAGCCGACAAACTTGGGCTTTCATCCTGCCTCCAAAAGAAGACTTTCAGACATTGCTTGGATTATTGACTGCCCTTTCTTTGTCTGTAAACCATGTTTATACTACTGAGACTTTAGGGAAAGAGTTATGGAATGAACAAAGAACATTATATAAAGGGTTTACTTATAAAAAATTTGCTTATACTCCCATTTCTTGGAACAAATGTTAATCCAAATCAAGAAAATCAATGTTTGTGGCTAATCATACAATTATTGATTGGGGACCCCATGGTATATGGTTATCTGACTGCTCAGATGATATTAACAACACTGTGTGTGATATGGAAGTTCACTGACACTACGATGGAACATTATTATGACAAAGGAATTCTTGAATGGCCTGACCGTGGATTACCCCCACCTCATCCTAGGATAGTCCTCGATAATCAGAGTGGGCCTGAACAATGGGTCATTTGGAAACTTGCTGCAAGCACCAGCGTGGAAGAACTTGGAACTTGGAACTTGGACCTGACATTTCGTAGAGACAGTCGTGGTCATAGTAACTATTTCTTTCGCTATAATCAGTCATATTTTATACAGGACTCTGTCCCATTTCCTTTTGTGATAACCATAGAAAATTTACAATTTAATAAGACTTTTATATTCTAACGTATTAATTGCAAACTATATACATGTCTTAATCCTCTTTAAGCTACTCAATTTTGTGTTACTCCTGTTCAATTCAATCATTGTGCCTACAACTGGGAACAAATCAAATTTCATTTACAAAATATACATGATAATGCCTCTCTGAATGTACAATTACTGCAAAAGAAAATCTTTAAAACTTTTTCTAAAAATCTACCCTCTTCCCCTAATTTGGAAACTTTAGCTGAACAAATTACCTGGGCTAGATCCACAAGGATGGTTTCAAAGTATTACCCACAGTATTGGGTCTGGAACTATAACTTTGGTGATTGTCTTGATAATTATATTTGTTGTTTACCATCATTTTTCTATAAAGCTAATTAATAGTAACCAAGCTCATTTGTTCAAGATCTTTTTTTTTTTTTACAAGTATAATAAAATAGGAGTTGTCAGGAAACATTTAACAGGAGGCTTCCTGTGTGCTGTTTTGGATCTGTCAGGAATTATCTGCTCCTTATTAATTCCTGAATATCAGGAATTACAGGAGAGAGAAGCCTTTCCTGGGGGCTGAAGAATCCAGGCATTTCCTTCATTGTTTTTCTATACAGTGATAAGTACCCTCTTCCTCCTTGTTAACCATACAATAAGTGATTGTTTACAACTCTCTCTCTCTTTAATATGTATCACCTATGTTTTGTAAGTCTGGATTTTAATCTTTATCTTTGCTGAGATTAACTACCTTGTAAGACAGTACATATGCCCACGACATGTTGATTAAAACACCTTTGCTCCATCAGAGCTCTGGTCCCGGTGTCTCTCTCTCTCTCTCTTCCTCTCTTTTTCAGGCTCATTCCCTGGGTGCAGAGGCTCTCTGAGTTCACTTTCCTGCCCAGGCTTCTAAAACCCTCTCGAGAAGGTGCTCTGCACCTTCAGTCCATCAAGAGGGGACCTGAGGCCTTTGTGAACAGAGCAAGCCCCATGCAGGGGCTTTATTGGCTTTCTCTGTAAACCAAGGAATATCAGCCTCTTTCTCTCCTTTACTTTCTTATCATCGACTCTGGACCACCAGGTTCTGGTCTATTAAAGGACCTCAACAACGCATCAACATTTGGCAGGGATAAAACACTTTATTCAGAATCTATGGATTTAAATGTAGTCACATCTAAAATATGTCTTCCAACAAAAGAGACACAAGTATAAAGAACAGATTTTTGGGCTCTGTGGGAGAAGGCAAAAGTGGGATCATTTGAGAGAATAGCATTGAAACATGTTTATTACCATATGTGAAATTGTTGACCAGTCCACGTTTGATGCATGAGACAGGTTACTCAAAACTGGTGCAATGGGACAACCCGGAGGGATGGGATGGGGAAGAAGGTGAGAGGGATGTTTGGAATGGGGAGACACATGTACACCCACGAATGATTCATGCCAAGGTATGGCAAAATCCACCACAATATTGTAAACTAATTGGCCTTCAATTTAAACTAATTAATTAAAAATAAATAAATATAAAAAGAAAATTAAAAGTCTCTATAATGTCATATACCAGCAAAATAAATAAATGAATAAATAAATAAATAAAATATGTCTTTACTGCAACATGAAGGTTGGTGTTTTCCTCAAAACAGGATACCATGATTTAGCCAAGTTAACACATAAAAGTAACATACACACATATGCATATATGTATGTAGAGGTACCCATTGCCTCCTGAGTGATAAGCTAATTTGTCTGTTTGATATTATAAAAAATAATACATTTGATCATGTCAAATCAGCATAAATATTATGTAAGTAAGAGCAAATTAATATAGCGTTTTGGCTTATCAATTTACCTTATTTTGAAATTGGTATAAATTTAATATAAGATTTAACTAGCTCTAGTAAACTCAAATCGGAGAAGGCAATGGCACCCCACTCTAGTACTCTTGCCTGGAAAATCCCATGGATGGAACAGCCTTGTAGGCTGCAGTCTATGGGGTTACACAGAGTCAGACACTACTGAAGTGACTTAGCAGCAGAAGCAGCAGCAGCAGTAAACTCACATAAAATGAATAGGAAAAGACCCTTTTAGTTTTGGGAAGAAATCAAGGAGACAAGATAGAGATATAATCACTATAGAACAACAAAGAACCAATGCAAACAAGATGGGGGAGAAAACGTCTAACCTTTACAGGACCTATGCATGGAAAGCATCACTTCTGAGACACCAGTTACTAGTCTAGAGGGCATGACATGTTGAGAGTGTCTTGTTGGCCACAGTTTGATGTTAGACTCTCAATATGCCTTTGTATATTCAAACTGGATCTAAAGAAGTATGTTTAAAACTAAAGGAATACAGCTAAAAACATTATGAACTATTCCTAAACTGTGATGAAATACAAAGCTTTCTACTAAAATGTTTTGACTCATTTATTTACTTATTGAGCAAAGTATTGTGAGCATGTGTGTTCCTTAAACTTTTCTAGCTTGTAAGAAAACAGGAATTAGTTTGTCAAGAAAAGTCTCAAATCTTGTTATGCATTTATTTGTGAAGAGGAGCAGAAAAGTCAACATACAAATACATTCTGTATTTATAACAGCAATCAATTCTATTAAAAAAAATAATAATAATTCCAATCTAGTGAGGAGCCATTGTCCGAGTAGGAACTTTAGAGTGAGTAGACAAAAGGTGCCTAGAAAGTTGACATTTAAGCTTAGATCTTAATAAAAGTGAGGTTTTGGTTCCCAAATAGCAGAAGACAGAGTGTCATAATCAACTGTAGCACAGCCTGTATCAGAGAAATCACTACTGGGGGCATTTTAAGAGAAGGCAGGAATCAGAGCCTACTATAAAACTTGGCAGAAGATCCACAGGTACCAGAATGGGTAAAGGAAAGATATGAGATATTCTTTTAAAATAGATGAAGTGCATTATTGATCAGTCTTCTAAAAATTATCTGATATTTGTGAGAGGAATGGATTCTAGTGAGATAGGCAAATTGAAGAAGGATGATAGAGGAGCCAAAAAGGAAAAAAAAAAAAAAAAAAAAAGAAGAAGAAGAAGAAGAAGCAAAA
>SJYV01051587.1:0-10533 GCA_006410875.1 Neotragus pygmaeus
GCCCCTCTAAAAAGAAGCATGCAAGCAAGCCCTTCTGTGACCTGGGGGCTGCCCTCCGCCCCTCATGAGGTGTGAAGAGGGGACAGGAGCTCGCTAACAGCTGAGCCCTAACATGAAGTGGCTGGGCTGGGGGCAGAGCCTCTGTGGGGAGAGGGAGGTGGAGGAGCCTGAGGTCCTGGACACCCCCACCCCGGGGTCTCTCTGCCCTGCTCTCCACTGGTTCAGGTCAGGGAGTGCTGTGATGAGAATAAGTATTCCAGTGGCAGAGACGTGGTGGTCCCTCCTTTTGTATTCTTAAAGCAGAGAAGCATGTGCAAGTCACCAGGACTCACCAGGGTTTTTACTTGTTTATTTTTAATTGAGGGATAATTACTTTACAATCTTGGTTTGATTTCTGCCATACAGCAACATGAATTAGTCTTGGCTGTACACATGTCCCCTCCCTCTTGAACCTTCATCCCACATCCCACCCTTTCCCACTGCTCTAGGTTGTTACAGAGCCCCGGTTTGAGTTCCCTGAGTCATACAGCAATTTCCCGTTGGCTATCTACTTTACGTATGGTAGCGTATATGCCTCCACACTACTCTGCCTTCATCTCACCCTCTCCTTCCTCCACCACCGCCCTTGTCCATAAGTCTCTTCTCCGGGTTTGTGTCTTCATTGTTGCCCTGCAAATTCATCAGTACCATCTTTCTAGATTCCACATCAGCAGGGGTTTCGAATGAAGAGGCAGTGTGCTTGAGCCCCTGTATTTCAGTGGCTTTTGGTGCTCCAGGCCCCGAAAGGTCTTTTATGCCATAACATCCTCGTGTAAAACTTCAGTGTTACAGAGAACTGCAAACCCCATCACACATACCACCCTACGTTCACTGAAGAATCTTTGCTGGGCATCAGGCTCTTCCTAAACGTCAGTCTGCTTCTATAATCTCTGTGAGTGAAGCACTCAGTAACTTCTCCTGGCCCTTACAGCACAGCCCACCAGCGCCCCGTGCTTGTCCACAGGTCTGTCCATGCTGTCTTTGGTCTGTCTGTCACACTCACTTTGGCTTCATTTCCTGGAGTACCCAGGCCATGTCGCTTCTGCTCCTTCGCAGGCCTTGCACCCTCTGCCTGGAGCACCCTTTGCCCTCCTCGTCGCCTGACTGGCTTCTCCTTACCCTTCGGTCCAGTCCTAACCTCACTTCTCCTGGAAGCCTTCCCGGCACCAGCCCCCAGCCTCAGGGATCCCCTGAGCCTGTTCTGTGCTTCCTGTGGGGCTGGACCAGCCGAACTCCCATTGGGAGGGCTGCCTGTCTGGTTATTTCTGCAGCCCTTCCCCAGGGTAGGAACTTGCTGAGCTGAGGATGTGCCCAGTGATTAGAACAGAGCCCAGCACATCTCAGGGGGATGAATCAGGTGCCAAGCATTTTGGGTATTGACTGAACTTGAGTTCTAAATTCACATGTGGAGAGCTTTTTTTTTTNGCCCTTCCCCAGGGTAGGAACTTGCTGAGCTGAGGATGTGCCCAGTGATTAGAACAGAGCCCAGCACATCTCAGGGGGATGAATCAGGTGCCAAGCATTTTGGGTATTGACTGAACTTGAGTTCTAAATTCACATGTGGAGAGCTTTTTTTTTTTCCTCCATATGATAATTTTTTTCTTTTTCCCCTAACAATTTCTCTCTCTAGATGTTTGGGAAAGTGGCCATGAGAGATAACAACCAGATCAACAGGAACAACAACTTCCAGACCTTTCCCCAGGCGGTGCTGCTGCTCTTCAGGTGACTGAGTCCAGTCCCGAGCAGGTGTCTCTGGCTTTGGGCTCCAGAGCAAAAGAGGACCTGGGTTCTTAAAGCAGTTGGGTCCTGGTGGTTTTTTGTACTTGTTTTGTATTCTTACATGGACATGATAGCATTTTAGTCACAGAGGCATTTTGCTGGCTTTTGGTCATTTCACATTGTGATTGGCTTAAGGTTCTCCATTTGGGAGTGAATGAGTAGGTCTGCTGAGCCACTGGGAAGGTATGGAGTATATGCTCACACATGGGCGCATGCACTCAACCAACCAGGAAAATGAAAATTTAGCAGGAACATGGAAGGCTTTTGCACAGTCAGTGGGGAGCATCGTGAGATGCACACTTTCAAGCCATATGGGATTGTTTTTAACTCTTTTTAATAACTTTGTAAACAGAGTGCTCTGAAGTGTGAGAACTTTCTAGAAACCATACAAGTAATTCCTATTGACTCTAGTCACTGGAGAGCAAGTTCTTTGTAAGTTAGTTTCCAGTTCTTTCAACAGACTTGAATGGGGAATCTAATCAAGCTGTCAGATGTTAGGTCGCTAAAAATAATAATCATTTAAAAATTATAGTGTAAGTGTTTAAAAGAGAGAAGACAACAAAACAAACATCCCTTTATACAAAAAGAATTGATATGCTTGTATCTAGTGGTTGATGCATATCAAAGGGAGTTGCAGCAGGTCCTCCACTTACTAATACAAGTTGAAAATAAATAGGATTTTCAGTTTAGGAATTTTGACTAAATTAAGCTGCCTTCCTCCCAAATTACTTAGGTTTTGATCTAATTGAAAAATATTTTTTCTTAAAATTTCTTGAGGGTCTATGCCTTATATGCCTTCTTTCTTTCTTTGCTTGATCCAAAAAAGGTGTGCGACAGGGGAAGCCTGGCAGGAAATCATGCTAGCCTGCCTCCCGGGGAAGCAATGCGACCCTGACTCAGATTACAACCCTGGGGAGGAGTACACATGTGGGAGCAACTTCGCCATCGTTTATTTCATCAGTTTTTATATGCTCTGCGCGTTTCTGGTAAGTGATCGGCATTGCCTCACACACCCCTGCACTGTTCTCACACAGATAGACATGTAGCATTTGAGATTCAGACCAATGATATTGCCCCATCAAATAGCGGTGGGGTATCTTATGCTGACAAGCCCTCTAGACTCCGCTGGGCGGTTGAGGTTTCTGCCAAGTGAGGCCTGTGTTAATAGAAGCACCTTGTTGTAGCAGGGGTTTTGGCGCTCACTAACAGGCTTCACCACTCCGGCTTTTTAGGGCTGCTGGTTCTTTTATAAAAATCTCAAAGCCACTGCACATAGCAGTAACTTAAGACAGTGAGTTATTCGGTGCAAATTATAAAACTCCAGTGTGTTTCAAAAGATCAAACAATACCTACCCCGCTTCTGCCCCCTGCCACCCCGGGGACTATACCCAAACCATTTGTGAAACCTGGAAGCCTGCTTTTTCTTAATCATTCTTTAGAATGAAAGTTTTTCAGCCTCTCTGGGAAAAATGGGTCCAAATGTCTTGTGACCTTTATAATCAGGAAGCACTCACTAGAATTGAACCCAGCTAATTTTTATTTTAGAGAAACGGACTGAGGTAAAGAACCTCAGGAGAGAAAATTGAGACAAATTGAATATATGGTTGTTGCTAGTATATGGAAATTTAAAAAATTGTTTTATATCCTGCAACCTTTTTACATTCACTTATTAATTCTACTAGCTTTTTAAAAATAGATTCCATTCAATATTGTACACAGACAGATATGTCATCTGTGAATAGACGGCTTTACTCCTTCCTTTTCAGTCTGTTTCTTCTTTATTGTACTGGCCAGAAACTCCAGTACAATGTTGAATAGAAGTTGTGAGAACAAACATTCTTGTCTTATTACTTATCTTAGGGGGTAATTTTTCAGTTTTTTACCACCAAGTACAATGTTAGCTATCTGTCATCAGGTTGAGAAAGTTCCCCCTTTGTTCCTAGTTTGCTGAGAATTTTTACCAGAGATGGATATTCAGATGATCTTAACACTTAATTTTTGTTTTTATCTGTTAAAATGGTGAATTTTGTCGACTGATTGAATGTTTAAACCACATCCACTTGGTCAGTGTTGTGTTAATATTGTTACATATTGCTGGCTTTGATTTGCTGAATTTTTGTTAAGGATTTTTGCGTCTCTATTCATGAAAGATATTAGTCTGTAGTTTTCTTATAATGTCTTTGGTTTTGTAATCAGGATATTAATGGTCACTTTGGATGAACTGGGAAATAGTCTCTCCTCTTCAGTTTTCCAAGTTTTTATGGAACTCATGTAATTTATTTTTTACATGATTAGTATAAGAATTCACCAATGAAGCTGTCTGGGCCTGGAGTGTGTTTGTTTTGTTTTATTCTGTATTTTTATGTCTGCTTGATAAATTGAACTCATTATTATAGATTATCCCTCTTTATTCTAATATTGGTAATATTTTTCATTGTGAAATCTAGTTTGATATTAATATGCCCGCTCTGGCTCCCTGGCTGGTTGGTTCACTTGCTTTCTTTCTTTTTTCATATTTGTAATTGAAATTTAATACTAGAAGATTTTTAGTCCAACTTTGATTTTATACTTGTATTTCTTTCCTTTTACATTGAAAATCTTAATCCCTAACATTATATACTTAACAATATGATTATTTATTTACATTATTTTATAAAATAGAGACAGATTCAAAATAATACCATTATTACTACTGATGATTAGGTTACTGAATGAAGTTTTAGAGGTCTTAACTGTTCTATTTGTTCTAAGACTATATATTACTAAGGATTAGAATCAAATGCTAGGCTCTCTAGTCTTTTGACGGAGAAGGCGATGGAACCCCACTCCAGTACTCTTGCCTGGAAAATCCCATGGATGGAGGAGCCTGATAGGCTGTAGTCCATGGGGAAGAGTTGGACACGAAACTGAGCGACTTCACTTTCCCTCTTCACTTTCATGCATTGGAGAAGGAAATGGCAACCCACTGCAGTGTCTTTGCCTGGAGAATCCCAGGGACAGGGGAGCCTGGTGGGCTGTTGTCTATGGGGTCGCACAGAGTCCGACACGACTGAAGCAACTTAGCAGCAGCAGCAGCAACCTCACTGCACCTGAAACTCCCCTCGATTGGCTTTTACAGATCATCAACCTCTTCGTGGCTGTCATCATGGACAATTTTGATTATCTCACCCGGGACTGGTCTATCCTGGGGCCTCACCATTTAGACGAATTCAAACGAATCTGGTCTGAATACGACCCCGAGGCAAAGTAAGTGGGAAAGAGTTCCATCTGGCTTGTGTGAGCTGTTTCTGGGTGTTGGCTGCGCTCCCTGGGGAGGGCGGGAGGGCCCGCAAGCAGGGATGGGTGTGTTGCCCTGCCCTCACGCTGCACTTCGCTTCCAGGGGAAGGATCAAGCACCTGGACGTGGTCACTCTGCTCCGCCGCATCCAGCCTCCCCTGGGCTTCGGGAAGCTGTGTCCACACCGGGTAGCCTGCAAGGTGAGTGAGCATCTTGCTGGCGCGCCTGAGGCCTCCTGGGGCCTCCCTGCTTCAGTCAGCATTGACTAACTTATGTTCTACGGAGCCTGCTGTCAGGCGCTGGGGGGTGCTGGGGTGAGCGTTATGTGGTTGCCGTCCTTGAGGAGCTCTTGAACGTATAACTCTCAAGTCACCCTTTCAACCAGCGGTAAGGTTAGGAAGGGAACTGTGTAATTTGTCACTGGTTGGGAGAAGGGAATGGTGACACTTGCATCAGGTTTGTCAGAGCGGAACGAGCATCACGGAAGGGGAGCCTAGAGAGCCCAGATAGGGAGGCAGGAGAACAGGGAGCGGCTGGTGTGGCTGGAACGTGAGAGAAGGTGGCAGAGGCCTGAGGCCCCAGCTGAGTGTAGCTGCTCGGAGCCTTCTGTGTCCTGCTGAGTCTCATGGAAGGAGCGTGAATAGACGTCCATTCCAAAAGGTTGCCTCCAGGCAACAGAAAGGTGAACTGGGGACAGGAGAACTCCCAGGAGAGCTGTTGCATTATCCACTGCGACATATGGCAAGAGCCGGAGGGAGGGCAGTGGAGTGGGCATGGAGAGGAGGCGTTGGCTTAGGGGTCTGCTTAGGGAGTAGGATGGAGAGGACTTGGTGGCCTGAACGTCTCTGAGCTGGTGTGATGGTGCACGTGGTGACCCTCTGCTACCAGAGCTCCCTTCCCAGTGAGCATGCATCGAGCGCTGGCCTCTCGGGTGGATTCCAGTCTCCCGCTAAAACCACACTCTGTCAGATGGGACTTGAACCCATCTGCACCGCAGATTGAGACTTGAACCCACAATCCCTGCCTTAGGAGGGGACTCGAACACACTGTCTCTTAGTTTAAACCACTCACCTGGGCTTACTGAAACTCAGGTTTTTTTTGTCTCGATATGGAAAGAATTCAGTATGAGGCAGAGTGGCTGGCAAAGAGTGAGTTTATTAGCATAGGGTCCTTGTGAGAGAGATACAGGGGTCAGGCAAGGGAGCGCAGCCCCAAGAGCAGAGAGGTTTAGGTTTTTATAATCAAAGGAAAAGTAGAGGAGAGAATATCCCCTTCTTCCTCATTTTTAGGAGATACCAAGGCTGACCCTTAGTTCCTCTTTTAACCTTTTATGGTATAACCAGGACCATCATGGTGGTGTTTAAATCATATGTTTATTAACAAAAGAGTGGTCATATATACTAGGACAAGGGAATTGATCTCAGGTTTTGTCATAATATCCCCTTTCACCTAGTTTCTTTCCCCTTTCACCTAGTTTCTTTCCCCTTTCACCTGTATTCCTGTCACGGCTACATGCAGATGTGCTGCTCTTCAGCTCCCTGACTTGGTATAATAAGACTCGGATCCCATATCTGCTGTCTGGTACTTTACATGTGTACATTGTTGCTTGGTTACTAGATTCTCTTGTTGAGTGACCGAAGGCTTGCAGCAGTCTCCCGAACTCGCTTAGAATTCCCTTCTGTCTTCAGTGCCCTAGTGGGACTTTTAAGCTAAGTATTTAATTATCCTGCTCCATCCCTATCACCACCTCACCCTATTCCTGACGTTTTCACATCAGACAATGCTCATCTTTGTGAGCTCTCCTCGAGATCTGGTTTCTTTCGGTAGAGTTTCATGTCAGACCACCTGGATTCAGCTGTAGAAACAGAAAAGGACCCCCCATGTTTTAGAGGAGAAATGTGGGGTCTGTCTGTTGAAACTCTGCCGTGTAGAAATCCAGCCAGACTGTGCAACACCTGGTCCCCTCTTCCCACAGATCTGATGGGATTCAGGGTCAAGGGTTCCCCTTACCCTCACAGGGGTGCTAGGCTACCCCTAGACAGAACCGCAGAAAGAGTGGAGTCTACAGTGTATTTCAGGCTTTCAGAGAAATCTGAGCCAAACTCATTGTGCCCTGCCCTGGAAGTCCAGAAAGCTCCATTGGCAAGTCCTTGGGCTCCTTGCCTGAGTCTTTGCTTCTCCTCATCCTGGACTCTGGATGTCGGCACAGAGAATAAGCCATGGACGTCGACTTTTTCCCATAGACTTCACAGTACCAGGCTCTTTCCTGCTTTCTAAGAACAAGATGAGTTCTAGCTCGTGGCTATCGTTTTATGTTTGCGTTTGCAGACCCTTTTTATGTAAAGGATCTAAGGAAGGACCCGTGTAAGTAAAAGTGGACTACTTTGTGCTCTAAGGAAAAAGCAGTTTGCTAATTCAGAAATTTACCAGGAGATGCAAGTAAATGTGCAGGCTGTCCAAGTAAAGGCATGCGTTGGAGAAGGAAATGGCAACCCACTCTAGTATTCTTGCCTGGAGAATCCCAGGGATGGAGGAGCCTAGAGGGTTGCCATCTGTGGGGTCGCACAGCGTCGGACACGACTGAAGCGACTTAGCAGCAGCAGCAGTCCAAGTAAATGTGCAGGCTGTACTAGACTAGGAATGCAGGTAGGGTGAATCCTGTGTACACAAGGTTGTAGTCCATTGATAGGGAGGAGGAAAAGGTTTTAACATCTTTCTTTTGGGACACCTTGTCAGCTGAAAGTCAGAAATGTGAAGCTATTAGTAATTCTAAGTACCGCTTTTTCAGCACTTACACCTGCCAGGCACCCAGCTGAAGTGTCTATGCCCTTAGTGTCTATGATATCCTCTAACCCTTGCACAGCACTTGGCTCTGGGCGTGTCATCTGCATCAGCTGGGGCCAGAGAGGGTGTTTTCTCGCATGCTAGCCCTCTCCAGCTCTCGGTGCTACTGTTACAGGTACAGAGAAGACAGGAGCAGGACACTGGGGATCCAGCTCTGCAAGGCCAAACCCTCAGAGGAGCCACATGGACTTGTACAAAGCACTCCACAGTGGTGTCTCCAGGGAAGGGTCCTTGCAGGACACTCCCCACGTTAGGAAAAGTAATGGACCTCATTGGTCGAGGACCTTTGTCTCAGACCCTGTGCCTGGCTCATCATACCTGGTATATCATTTTACCCCAAAACAGCCTTAAAGATGTGCCCACAATGGAGGCTTGACTCCAGGACACAGGGGAGCCAGCTGATGAGAAGGGGAGAGGAATGCATAAACGGTAGGGGACTAGACAGTTTTTAAAAAACAAAGCGTTATCTCCTGGGTGCCAGCATTTGTGGTTCGTCATCAGAGTCCCTCAAACGGCAGGTGCCCCTCAATGGCCATTAACTTGAATCAAGGAGCCATTAGAAGGGAGATGGAGAGAATAAAAGAAAATAAATGGAATGGACTGCAGCTGTCATTAGTTGTCTGTGTTCTATCAAGGGGCTTTTCTTTCTGTTTACAGAGACTAGTTGCTATGAACATGCCACTCAACAGTGATGGGACTGTCATGTTTAATGCAACTCTGTTTGCTCTTGTTCGAACGGCTCTTAAAATCAAGACTGAAGGTGAGCCCTCCCTGGAAGCAGGACAGGTGGGAGGAGAGGACGGGGAGGCCATATCCCACCTCGATTCTCACGTGGACCTCTTCTTGTCAGAAGGTCCCCCTCAGCGGGGCGGGGCGGTGCATGTGATCGGGATGTCTGTGCTGGGCCCGCCGGCCAGGCCAGCTTCCTCCACCTTTCTCTCCTCCCTTCATGTGTCACTTTGTCCCAGAAAGCTGAGAAGTGACTCGTGCCACCAGCAGCTCTGGTGAGAACAGAGAGGCATTGCAGGGGAAAAGAAACAAGGCTCATTTGCCTCTCTTGCATTTTGAATCCAGGCAACCTTGAACAAGCTAATGAAGAACTCCGAGCTGTGATCAAGAAAATTTGGAAGAAAACCAGCATGAAACTGCTTGACCAAGTTGTCCCTCCAGCTGGTGGTCAGTGCAGTTTATTTCCTAAGTAGCTCTTGGCCAACATGTAGGTTTCAGTGCTAGTCTCCAGGAATCCCAGCGTTGTTTGCAGAAGGCTTGAGGTACCAGCCAGAAGCATTGAGGCCAGCAGCTAAAGAAGGCCCTTATGGCCATCAGTGTAATGATTTGGGGTAATGTGAAGACCATTCCAGACAAAGGAGAGGCTTCAGTGAGAAGGAAACGGAGACCCAGATGGCTGAAGCAGGGGTTCTCTTGTGGGTGGAGGAAGTAATGTTAGGAGAGCAAGCTTGCGGCCTCAAAACCAAAAGCCTGTGTTTTTGGGGGGGAGGGGGTTGCCCAAAATGAAGTACTTAAAACTAGTTTCCATATATCCTTCAACATATTGTTGAAAACTTCTCACAAAAAAAAAAAGCTTTTGAAAAATGGTATTTTTGAAATGTTCTTACTAAGACTAGATCTATTACCCAAATGTCCCTTTAATTAGAATTTAGAGTAGAGATGGAACTAACAGGCATGCTTATTTCTTTTTGTTGTTTATCATAAAATAACCGACTAAACTTTTCTCAGACTTATATATATATAACACACATACATATATATATATAATCCAGATACTGTTTTTCATTTTTGTTTAAGTACACTTTGACTTAAAAGTGGAGGTGGTTGTGTTTTGACTTTCATTTTCGAGTTTTAAAGGTGCAGGATCCGTCTGCTCAGTGCCAACACACCCGGCTTCTACCCCATCAGCCCTGGGTGTGTTAGAAATGTTTGGCGTGTTTTGTAACACACGGAATTGCATCACTCCCAATGGGGCTGGCTCAGGTCTGGAAGCTGAGTCTGGAACCCCAGGCCAGGACAATGGCCTCTCCTTTTGAGAAAGTGACAACCTTTGGATCCTGGGGGATAGTGCAGCTTGCTGGCCAGCTCTGTTCCCCACATGAAGCCAGAAGCACTGTGAGCTCTTGTTGCTGGAGGGAGCCACCCAGAGCTGGCAGGGCCAACAGCTCAGAGCTGGGAAAGAGGACCCATCAAGAAATGATAAAGGGAAAGCATACAAAACAAAACACCAACAGAACCAAACAAAAACTCCCACCCAGAGAGAGGAGCCTGGCTCCCCACAGGAGAACTGATCCTGCACGTTTAAAACAGCTCTTTGGTTTCCGTTCTTTTCTTTTTAGCTGCACACCCAGGTGTTCGCATGGCTGAGACAAATTGCTTTTCTTAAATCGTTGTAACAATGTGCTTGAGCTTTTTCTGCAGCCTCCATTCCTTTCGAGTCTCAGTCTTTCAGAATATTCTGAAGCAATTCTGTTTTAGGGTGGTGGCATGGAATCGGAGTTATCTCTTGCCAACTGTATTCCCCTACATATTTCTCACGATGCAGATGCATGCTTCAGAATAGTGGGCCGTACCTGTCTCGGGGA
>SJYV01051593.1:0-10364 GCA_006410875.1 Neotragus pygmaeus
TGAAAACGCTATGCTGTGGGGACAGACGTCATCTCCTAAATTGACGTCTTAGGAAACAATTCCATGATTTCAAGATGTGGGTGAGAAGGGGTTGCCGGGGATCAGGCTTATTCATCGACAACACATCAAAAGGGACTGAAGGGCTTTGGAGACATAAACGTCAACTTGAGCCCAATGCCATGTTCACCCAAAAAGGTCAATTAGGGCTTATGCTAAATGACCAAAAATGTGACAGTGAAACATCTGTTGCTTGGGGTCTAGTTCTGAATACTGTACTTCTAGGGTAACTATAAGTAGTCCAATAAGTGGGTGGGTGGAAGGGCTGGTGGGAAGAACAGAAATTATGCTCTTAAGTAATAAGCATAGAACCTCATTTTGAACTCTTAGATTCTGTGAAATGTCTCCATTTCAAATCTAGGTATGAAATCAGATTACTGAGGAAGATTCAAGTTGGGCACAAAGTTTTCCATACAGTGAAAAGTTCTTCCTAGACACTGAAATAGAGAGAGAGAGAGAGTATGTGTGTGTACAGGTACCCGTAAAAAAAGTTATTTAAATGATGGGAGGAAATGCTTTGTATTAAAAATAACTTTTAGAGAGCAACTCTTGACAACTGTTGGATTTCAAAAGTAAACATGTCAAAGTCAACACCTCTGCAAAGAGTAAGTTGATAGTTTACTCAGTTTCTGAGTTTGGAAGGTAATCTTCACAACTAAATTGAAATCAGATGCAAGACTAGTCTTGGATTTTTCTTGCATTCCCTTTTTCACCCTAACTGTGGCTAATGGAACATGAATTAGATATGCAAATCAGCTCCCGCTAAAAGTGAAATACAGGATCTTAGTCATCTCTTCTTAGATAAAATTGTCTATTGTTGGTTATTAACCAGCCTACATATAAAGAAAAACTTTTAAAATGAGATGGTTGCATAAGAGTTTTCCTTCACCCCTTGGGTCAAATGAGGGGAAATTCCATGGCACAGGAAAAAAAAAATGTATGCTGTTTTCACAGAAAAGATTCTGTTTCCACAAAGTTTGGCAACAGCATTCTTGGACAACTAATATCTTTCTTTTCTCACACTTATTCAATAAAATGTTTCACTGAGAAGCTCCTTGAAGTGGTAGCTATTGATTTGGACATAATGTAACACACACCTTTTTTTTTCTTTTTGGGATACTGGGTTCACTGCTTGCATTAATTCAAAAGACATTCTCAAGTGATTAAGATAAGCAAACAATCCTGCATGGGACACTCTGGAGATGACACAGACTCTTTATCCCAAGAGTTACCTCTTAGAGCAACAAGATGCACAGAATGTAGGAGGATCTGGAGAAATTCTATAATTCTCTGGGATTTGACCAAAAGCCACCAGAGCAAACTCCAGAATATATTAGCAGTCCATCAGCTTATGAAGAGGTACACGAAATGTGATATATATCCACACAATGGAGTATTACTGGGCCATAAAAGGGAATGAAGTATTGATACAGGCTTCAACGTGGGTGAATCTCAAAAACATTATGCTAAGTGAAAGAAGTCACACCCAAAAGATCACATACAATACCATTTAACATAAATGTCCAGAGGCTTCCCTGGTGGCTCTGCGGTAACGAATCCACCTGACAATGCAGGAGGCAGGTGTTTGATCTCTGATCTGGGGAGATCCCACATGCCGTGGAACAACTAAGCCCACAACTATTGAGCTTGTCCTCGAGAGCCCAGGAACTGCAACTACTGAGCCCCTGAGCCCCAATTACTGAAGCCCACTCGCTCAGATGACAGAGGATGAAATGGTTGGATGGCATCACCAATGAGATGAACCTGAGTTTGAGTGGGCTCCAGGAGTTGATGATGGACAGGGAAGCCTGGTGTGCTGCAGTCCATGGGGTCACAAACAGTCGGACATGACTGAGTGACTGAACTGAACTTGCTCTAGAGCCCGTGCTCTGCAACCATAGAAGCCACCACAGCGCTAAGCCCATGCACTGTAGCTAGAGTAGACCCCGCTCACCTCGACTAGAGAAAAGCCCAAGGAGCAAGGACCCAGCACAGCCAAATACAAAGAAAAATTCTAAAACAATTGAAAAAATAAATGTCCAGAATAGGACATGAATGGAAAATGACCTATAGGGAAAGAAATGAAGAAAATGAGGGGCCATCACTGTGTCATCTGTGATTATCCAGTTGGGTTTCTATGTTGAAGTAACTGTCTCCCTTTGGGCTCCTTTACTCTCCTTCCAGAACGCCCTGTTCAGTGACATTGCAATTATTTCCCATTCCTTTATTCATAATTTCCTTTTAACCACTCTTTTTGGCAGGAGATTGGGATAACTTTGGGCCAAAACTGCTGCAGGGAGGTTCCACGTATCCTTCATCTTTATGTTAGTGGCTTATGTAACTACAGAACACTTATCAAAACGAAGAAAATGAAGCTCAATACAATGGGATGAACGAAAGTACAGAACTTTGGGGGATTCTGCTAATCTTCCCACCAATGTTCTTCCTCTGTTCCGGGATCCAACCCAGGCTCTCCCGCTGCATTTAGTTGTCACATCTCCTTGGTCACTTTCCACCTGGGACAGCTCAGTCTTTGTTCCGCATGCCCTTGACTCTTTCGAAGAGTACTGGTCACGTGTTCGGGAGATAGTCCCTCAGTTTGATTTGTCTGGTATTCCCTCAGGCTTTGGCTGAGGTTTAGCATTACTGGGAAGGCAACCAGAGAAACCACATCCTTTGCAATGCATCGTATCAGGGGCGAGTGGTGTTGCCATGTACTGCTCGAGATGTTAACCTTGATCCCTTGGCCAGGGTGGGTCTGCCAAGATTCTCCACTGACATTTTAAATTTCAAATTTATTTCTGCAGGCCCAGAAAAATATTCCTCCACTATCTGCATGTGCCAGGGTGAATGTGGGGCTCCAAAGCAGCAATGAACACTCCTGCCTGCAAAGCAAGATGGCCTGCGAGGCCTTCAACACACACACATTCCTGGGCTCAGCCTCTCGAGATTCAGAGCCCATGAGTCTGAGAAAGGAGACCATGGCAATGGCCTGGATGGAAAGGCAGAGAGAAAACAGGATGGGGGGCCTACCTTGGAGGAGCTCTCAGTCTAGACGGAAGAAGAGGGCATAGACACGTCACAAAGCGATGACGGCCATCCTAACGAGGTCAAAACCGAGGGCCGTGTGAGCACAGAGGGACGGAGGCACTGCCAACGCCGATTCCAAGAGTGCAGGCACACACTGGGACTCCACAGGTCAAGCGGGATTTATGGCCACTGAGGCTGACGGTGGGAGAGAAGAACTGCAGGCGGGAGCATCACCACATGCTGGCGGAAGTCTGAGTGGATAGATGAGCCAGCGGGGTCTGCAGAGCCAGGAAGAGAGACAGGCAGAGACCACCAGCAGGAAGGGGGCGGGAGGAGCAAGAGCCCATTGGACAGGGTTGAAATCAATGATCAGAAACAGGACCAGGAGGAGCCCAGGAGCCAGTAGAGGGAAGAAGTTTAAAGGGGACTCAAGAAGGAGAGGCAGTAACAATTGAACATGATCTTGGAGAAGGTGCAGGGCAAGGCCTGAATGAGGGGAGGCAACAGAGCCCTACCCCAGGGCACACACAATCCCCAGAGTGAGCACCACCTTATTGATTGCACCCTGGGCATCTCTTTTGCTTCACACCCTAGAGTCCCAGTGCTGGTGAAGGAGATGCACCAAGGAACACTGATGTTTAGAAACGTAGAGGTGGGGCAGCAAGATACAGCAGGCTCTGCTCTGTGTAACCAGTGTTCCAGAGATTGGCAGAAGAAAAAGCTCTGGCCCGATTCCTCAGGGTCACAGTGTAGGGAACGCTGAGTAGCCGTGAGGGCTCAGCAACCAGCAGGCATCTCCCCTGAAGACCACAAAGTTAAAGAAGCTAAGTGCTTTGACCCCCCCAGGAGAAAGGTGGCCCTCAGACACCAGCAGAGAGCTGCCCACAGTGGTAGCAAGTGGCCTGAGTCCCAGTGCTAGGGTTCAAACATGGGCTCCGTCACTTACCAGTTGGATAACCTTAGCATGGGGCTTCCCTGGTGGCTCAGGGGTAAAGAATCCACCTGCCAATGCAGGAAACGCGGATTCGATCCTTGGTCTGAGAAGATCCCCTGGAGAAGGAAATGGCAACCCACTCCAGTATTCTTTCCTGGAGAATCCCATGGACAGAGGAGCCTGGTGGGCTACAGTCCATGAGGTCACAAAAAGTCGGACATGCCTTAGTGACTAAATAACCACCACCACCGCCTTAGGACACAGGTTAATCTACTCCATGCCTCTGTTTCCTGGTTTTTAAAAAGTGGATAACGGGGTTTCCCTTTGGGGCGATGAAAATGTTTTGGAACTAGATAGAGTTGGTGGTTGTTCAATACTATATTAAATGCATTAATGTCACTGAATGGTTCAATTTAAAATGGTTAATGTTATGTGAATCTCATCTCAATTTGTTTTAAGAGGGCTACCAACCTCATACAGTGTGGTCCTGGGATTAAATGGGTCAGGCAATCCACATTATGCAATGAGAACGCAGTCTGACATGCCATAAGCTCCAATGAGACTGAGCACAATTAGGTCATCATTCAGCTGCTTCATTCCATGTAAGTGCCATGAAAGCATGCTTACGGGATCTAGACCACTCAAGTGTCTCAATTTTTCCCTAATGAGCGATTAAAAACCAAACATTTATATTTAAAGATGCATTTCCTCTTAGAATGTGTCAAAGTATCCTGTCTTCCACACTTTCCATCATCTAAATAGCAAGCTCCCATTTCATTCAGCTGCATTTTGTCTTTGAAAAATGAAATACAGCATTAAAAAAAAAAACTGGGCTTCTTTAAATAACAGAAAACACTGTGTCATCTTTTCTTACCCTGAGCAACACCACCATAGAATATTTAATAGTACTTATTGTGCAAAAAGACACATTTCAAATTGAGCTGCCAGTGATTTACAATGGATATATTAATACCATTTTTATCCAAAAAGAATGGGATTAAGAAAGACATTATGAGGCAGTCAAAAGCTTTGTTTCAACAGTTTGTAAACAGATGCAAATAAAGATTGAAGCTCCCATCTAAGAATAAATCGGAAAATCTCATAAACAAAAGCCAACACTTTTCTGGGACTTGAGGGAAAAAATAACCAAAAGAAAGAAAATGTATGTTAGGAAAAATTAATACAATCAGTGGCCTATCCCTTAGTCATTAAATTCAACAGCTAGTCATTAAGTATAGAACTGGGGAGCTGCTTGGAATGCTAGAGGTTTGTGGGTAATTCCTGCAAGGCTAGTTCAGGGAGTGATGATGGCAGTCTAGCCTTGGAAATGACAAGGTGTGGCAGAGGGAAAAATTAACTTTATACATTGTTGTAGGTTGAATTGTGTCCCAACAAAAATATATGCTCAGGCCCTAACGCCCAATACCTGTGCATCTGACCTCACTCAGAAACAGGGTCTTTGCAAATGAAATCAAGTCAAGATGAGGCCACAGTTGATGTGGGTGAGCCCTAAGCTGAAGACTGCTATTCTTCTAAATAGTGGGAAAACTGGACACAGGAGAGACACGGGGGAAAGGTGAAGGTAGAGGCAGAGACTGGAATGATGCTGCCACAAGCCGAGCAATGCCAAGGATTGTGGGCAGCACCAGAAGGCAGGAGACAGGCATGAAACGCTCTCCCTCAGAGCCTTCAGTGGGAGCCAGCCCTGCTGGGGTTTCAGACTTCCAGCCCCTAAACTGTGAGAGAGTCAAGTTCTGCCGACTGAGCCATCCTGCTCATGGTGCTTCGTTACAGCAGCCCTAGGAAACAAATTTATGAGGCACGCTGGGGGCAGGAGGAAAAGGGGCCGACAGAGGATGAGACGGCTGGATGGCATCAGCAACTCGACGGACGCGAGTCTGGGTGAACTCCGGGAGTTGGTGCTGGACAGGGAGGCCTGGCGTGCTGCGATTCATGGGGTGGCAAAGAGTCGGACACGACTGAGTGACTGAACTGAAATGAACTGGGCATGCCCTCTTCAAGGATCTGAGAAGGTGAACAGAAGACGAGTCAAAGACACAGGCTCTACAGTCAGATATTTTGACCTTGCCATGCAAGCGCGGCAAGCCCTTCAGCCAGGGCTAAATCTCTCTGTGCCTCAGTTTCCCTGTTTTCAAGCGTGGATAATAATGGGATCCACCTCATATGGTTGTCAGGAAGATTGAAAGTGAAAGTCACTCAGTCATGTCCGGCTCTTTGAACTCCCCAGGCCAGAATACTGGAGTGGGCAGCTGTTCCAGGGATCGAACCCAGGTCTCCCATGTTGCAGGTGGATTCTTTACCAGCTGACCCACCAGGGAAGCCCATCAGGAAGATTAAATGAGTTCAAAGTCATGAAGGAGGCATGAATGCCATTATTGTCATTCTGGAATTTAAATTTTTTACCCTGCATGCATAACAATTCCCTTTCCCTCCTTGACCTACTTTTTAATCCTCTGACAGTTTAGTGTTTCAAACATGGTAGAATCTGTAATACCCCCATTTCAGTGAAAATCTGAGCTTCATGAACAACAGAATCAAATCTATTTTTGTCATTTCCAGTTGTTACTAGAATAGCCCAACAATAGAAAGGCAAAAATAGTACCAAGTGCCTTTGAGCACAGAGAACAAGGGTCTGTCTCTGTCCTTGCGAGACTGCAGTTGGGTGCCAGGAGAGGGACACACATCCTTGAAGCCAAAAGAAAGAATGCAGGTGCCATGACGATACCAAGGGACAAAAGTAAAGTTTCTCGAGGCAGAGCTGAAGAAGGGGCACACACGAGTCAATAGAAGCTGCAGGGAGCCATCAGGCAATGAAATCACAGTGGAGGCGAGTCCCAACCTGGATTTGAAAAAGAATGAACATATATGGTGCAGAGGACTGGCATGCACAGAAGACCATGGGCAGTTCCTTGATACGTTAAACATTAAATTACTGTAAGACCCAGGAACTCCACTCCTAGGTGTGCAGCCCTCCAAATTAAAAACATGTGTTCAAACAAAAACCTGTACACACATGTTCATGGCAGCACTCTTCCCAATTGCCAAAAGGTGGAAATAACCCAAATGCCCACCCAGCATTAATAAACAAACATGTACAACAGAACAGCATTCACCCATAAAAAGGAACAAAGTCCTCATACATGCGACAAAGCACGTGAACACTGAAAACATGCTAAATGAAAGAAGCCAGATACAAAAGGCCACGTGTTGTGTGAGTCCATTTATATGAAATGTCCAAAACAGGCAAATTCAGAGAGACAGTAATCAGATTAGTGGTTGCCAGGAGCTGAGGGGAGAGGAAAATGTAAAGCAGGGAGAGGGGTTTTGGTGGGGGGGGGGGGCATGAAAATTTTCTAGAACTAGATAGTGGTGATGTTTGCACAACATTATGAATCTATTACTTGCCACTGATTCGTATACTTTAAGATTCCTGGATGGAAAAATTTGTTTTACATAAATATGCATCTATATACATAACCATAAAATAAAAATAAATTCAATGAAAGGGATAAAAAGAAAGAAAGATTTCAGACAAACAACTACAGAAAGCCACGGTGAGTGTGACAGGGTAACATGTTGTGTAGAAATAAGAGAACTAATGGTAATTCATTTGTCACCAGGATGGGATGAACTTGGTACAGCACCTAAGGCAATTCTTTTTTTATCCAATATCAAAAGGAAACCCAAAAGCAACATTCTCAAAGCTCTACATAGTTTGAACCTACTGGTTAGGCCCTACCCTACTTCCAGATCACTAATAAACATATTAACAAGTCTTTAAGTCACTGATAAGGAGAAGGCAGTGGTACCCCACTCCAGTACTCTTGCCTGGAGAATCCTATGGATGGAGGAGACTGGTGGGCTGCAGTCCATGGGGTCGCTAGGAGTCGGACATAACTGAGAGACTTCACTTTCCCTTTTCACTTTCATGCATTGGAGAAGGAAATGGCAACCCACTCCAGCGTTCTTGCCTGGAGAACCCCAGGGATGGGGGAGCCTGGTGGGCTGCCATCTATGGGGTCACACAGAGTCAGACACAACTGAAGCAACTTAGCAGCAGAAGCAGCAGATCACTGATAAATTGTTATTGATTGGGTTATTCATCAAGGTGAATAGGTGTCTACATTTTTGTCTTCAAAATTTTAACTTGCACTTGTTCAAAATTTCTACCTGAGATGTTCTCTGATGAATGCCCATAGGTCCTGCGTTTGCAGCATAACTGGTCACCCAGGAGTGGTACCCAAAACCCTAAGTAGATCATGTCACAGGGAACTTGAAGCTGTTTACCATAAACATGAGGGAATGGGATACCAGTGGCCTGCAGGGCAGATGGTGAGATGGACGCAGCCAGCCGGTCAAGGGTGCTCTGAAACAATCTCCCACTTGTGAAGATGGCCTGCTGCTGGCTATGGAGGCATAAGGAACCTTCTGCAAGCCTGTGTAAAGCCCAGCACAGCACATCCACACTAGGGACAGTGGACAAGAGAACGGCTGCTTCCCAGCGGAGCCCAGCCTCTGTTACAGAGTGCCGCGGGGCCGACTTGAGCGGGCCTGTTGTCCAGCGACATCTGACATGAGGCCATGCACATACCGTGAGGCTGTGCCACCCCCGTCCAGCTTCTGAAATAATGGGCAAACCACTGGGGTAATTTGTGATCACCACCTCAACTCCCAAGCTGGGGGCAGCGAGTCTGGGGTTCCCATGAGTCCAAAGGCAAGACCGTTTTCTGGGTCACACAATGTCTCAGGGTCACTGCTAGGCCTGGGTCATGAGGCAGCAAAGGACACTTCCCTGTCCATATCCTCCCACCACATGGCCCAGTGACATAGCTGAAGATCCACTGATGACTGCATCCTGGCTAGGCCTATATGTGATTGTATCGGCTCTCTGTCCATCTAGAAGAGGATGTGTCCTTTTGAAGCTGAAGGGTGGATTGTGATATGAAACATAACAAAGGTAACAAGACAGACATTCTTAAAATTTTAAATGAGGGGACTTCCCTGGTGGTCCAGTGGTTAGTACTACAGACTCCCACTTTGGGGCCGCAGGTTCAATCCCTGGTCGGGGAACTAAGATGCTGCATCACGTGGCCAAAATTTTTTTTTTTTTTTTTTAATTTTTAAAAGATGTAACTGACGTCCCACCAAAGAGCAATCAGAACACGTAAACGTGACAGGGATGCTGAAGCAGAGCACTTCAGGCTGCTGATAAAGCACAAGTTATAACAACAGACAAGAGTTTGTGAGTGTGTGGGGGTTGGGGGTTACTGGTAAAGCTCTGAGCATCCAACGGATTTCTCCAGTGTGGTACTAAGAAAAAGATTACTGTTTCAGAAACTAGATTTCTGGCCATTTGGGTCCTTTGAATCACTTGATTGTAGATAACATTTCAAAAATCATTTCAGCATATTGGCTTTATCTTTTTTTTAAAAGACATTTCACAGCTGAATATTTCAGTATGTACATCCCCCCAAAGCACATTTTCCAACATAACCACAATAATACTATTATCATCCCTACACAAGTTAACAACAGCTGCTTAATATCATGCAAGACCCGTGCACACTGAAATTTTGCTAACTGCCCCCTCCCAAACGTCATTCACAAGTTGGTCTGACTGGACCAGGATTTGACAAGGGCCTGGATGGATATGAAACAGAAGCAAATCTAGAAAGCAGAGAAAGGGGAAAAAAATCAAAATTATACCTTACTAAAGCTGATTTAAAAACAATCAAACGAAGCACGCACATTTTTGTGGACATTTTTGTAGTCAGGGTTTGAAGTAGGGGAAAACAGGCACAGATTATTTGGGCAGGAAGGGTTGTTCCCTCCCCCACCTTCCACTTGCAAATACTTTATCTCTCAGTCTCCCTAACAGCAGCGGGGGAGCAGCCCCTTAGGGGTGTTAAAGAATTGAGCAGAGGCAAAAACCAGACGGATGGATNCACAGATTATTTGGGCAGGAAGGGTTGTTCCCTCCCCCACCTTCCACTTGCAAATACTTTATCTCTCAGTCTCCCTAACAGCAGCGGGGGAGCAGCCCCTTAGGGGTGTTAAAGAATTGAGCAGAGGCAAAAACCAGACGGATGGATTGGGGGGAAACTCCAGGAGACAGTGAAGGACGGGGAGGCCTGGGGTGCTGCAGTCCATGGGGTCAAAAAGAGTCTGATGTGACTTAGCAAAAACAACAAATGGGGGGACCAGAAGGAAGCATTTAAGTAATTTGTGAAAAACCAATGTAGAGAATTGGGGAGGCCAAAAATAAACATGCTGGGAATTCCAGATTCTCACAAAAGGCCACGAGCATTTCCTAGAGCAGCTC
>SJYV01051595.1:0-37478 GCA_006410875.1 Neotragus pygmaeus
GGGGGCCGGGGGGACCCGGGGGGCCGGGGTGTCCAGCCGGTCCTGTCTCTCCTTGAGGCCCGGGACTCCCGGGAAGCCCATCTTTGGCATAGCCAGGCTCCCCGGGCTGACCTGGACCCAGGAGCAAAAGAAAGAGACGGTGGGTCAGCCTCCTTCCGGAGCACACATGAGCCCTGATGTCACTATTTTCGTTCAGCAGCGAGCTGAGGATGCCTCAGGCTCAGAGCAAACACCCCACGGTCTGGGCGCCCTGCCTGGAGAGACGAGAATGGTCCCCATGGACACCGTGCAGGCAGATGGCTGCCATTTGCTTCCGACACCCCTGGCCCCCCCCACCCCAGACTCCAGCCCAGCCTCTCCCACCTGGGATCCCGGGGGGGCCCATCTCGCCTCGGAGGCCAACTCCAGGTGTGCCCGGGTCACCTTTGGCTCCTCGCTCACCTGGTGAGAAAAACACATGCTTCTGATGGTGGAGACTCATGATGGTGGGGNCCCAGCCTCTCCCACCTGGGATCCCGGGGAGTCCCATCTCGCCTCGGAGGCCAACTCCAGGTGCGCCCGGGTCACCTTTGGCTCCTCGCTCACCTGGTGAGAAAAACACATGCTTCTGATGGTGGAGACTCACGATGGTGGGGAGGGAGGGAGCCCACCACGGGGCCGGGGGCAAGGCCAGCCCTGTGTCAGACACCTCGCTCCTGTTCACACACTCGTTCATGCACACTCACACTCAAGCACACTCTTGCACTCAGAAATATGCCCATGTGAACACCAAAACAGACACCCCCTCCAAAACATTTGTTCAAATACACACATGTACACGTAAACATTCACTCAAGTGTGATAACTGCCCAATGACACATGCACATATGTACACTCACACATATACAAATATGCATACATCATAAACACGTCAAACACAGACACCCAAACATTCACTCTCTCCCCTATACAAACACATATGTCCACACACATCCACTGACACATGCCTACATGTCCCTGTGTTCTCAAAGTATTCTATCTGAGCCTTTGTCTAGGAGGAGCTGAGTGATAAACAGACCTGAGTATACGCAAGACACAGCTCTACTCTCGAGAAGCGTGAATTCTAAGACAGATGACACAGGACACAAAGAACATTCTAATATGAAGCAGAATCAGGTATAAGTCATAGAAATTTAAAGCTCTAACATGTTCAGAAAAAAGAGGGTTCATTCCTCCAGGAGGATATCTGAGACCAGAGAGGAGTTGGGGTTAATACTATACAAACTTGATTAAACTGTCTCTCAGTTTCTTTTTTTTTCATAATTCCTTTTCTTTGATATGCTGTCTCCAGAATATCTCCCGTATGTAATGTATAACATTTTCTTTTATAATCCAAATGGAGATTCTGCCAGTTCATGGAGATTTGGGGCCACTCTTATTTATTGTTACGGTTACTACATTCGGTCAGTCTTCTGTCACAGCCTGGCGCTTTATGCTTTATGCTTTCTTATTGGCGTTTATTTAGTATATTTTGTTTCATGAACCAACAGAAGACAGACTTGGATGCAAACTTTAAAAAAGTTCAGAAGGAGAAACATTACAAGGTGATGTTTCTCAGTGAATGAAGAATTAAGGGGGAATTTCCGAGCAGTCCAGTGGTTAGGATGCTGTACTTTCACTCTGTAGGGTGTGGGTTCAATAATCCCTGGTTGGGAAACTAAGATCCCAGGGTGCACCCTCCTCCACAAAAAAGATTAAGGAGTGGAAGAGTGAAGGAGAGAGACGTGGCAGCTGAGATGACAGTACCACCTCTCCCCTTCCCCATGCTTATTCCTCGCTGGACAGAAGGGGGAACGGCCAGGCTGCTGAATTTGGGGCCAGGTCCTTCCCCACCCTTCCACATCTGTCTGCCTGCAAAGACAAAAGCCTTCCTCCGTGCACGGGGCGCTGTTGATGGCGTGCCTTGCAGGAGGGGCTCGCTGTGTCCAGCACAGCCACGTTCAGGTCAGGTATGTCCCTGACAGTTGGAGAGCTGGCAGCCACATCCAGCTTTAGCTCAAACCACTTTACTCCCATGGAAAAGCGTTAGTTGCTTGGTCATGTCTGAGTCTTTGCAACCCCATGTTGCCTGCCAGGCTCCTCCATCCATGAAATTCTCTAGGCCGGAATACTGGAGTGGGTTGGCATTCCCTTCTCCAGGGGATCTTCCCAACCCAGGGACCAAACCCTGGTCTTCTCCATTGCAGGTGGATTCTTTCCTGAGTCACCAGGGAAGCCCACGTACAGCTGGCATCTAATGCCTGTTTGCCTGGAGATTAAATGCCTTATTCCTCAGTGACTTCTTGAAAGGCGAAAAAGACATCCTGTGTACTCCCCAGACCGTGAGCAGTGGAAATGGAGACCGGCCAAGATGGGAGGAGGAAACAGACTCGCTCCTCCTAGCAGAAGCATCATTTTGCAAAAACGTCAAGTATGAAACCCTCTTAGGCAGATGAAGAAACGGCACAACGTCAACACGCAGGGTGTTAGCAGGCTGCGGGGGCGGGGAATGGGTGGACTCCTGTATATTCAACAGAGCGCGTGCTGTGCACGCTGGGTCCTTCTCTACGAAGCACTTCTTCCCAGCTCCTCACTCACCTTTGGGACCTATGGGGCCAGAGGGTCCCTCCAGACCCCCCTGCCCTGGCCTTCCTGGCTCCCCCATGGGGCCTGCCCGACCTGGAAGCCCATCTTTTCCAGGAGGCCCTGGGGGTCCGGGTCTGCCTTGAGAGGGCTTTGTGTGCGCAGAGGGCACCTGGGCCAGGAGGTAGGCGAGTCTGGCTGTGGAGTAAGAAAAACAGAGAGATGTTTCATGAAGAAGGGATAAAGGACCAAAGACGGGCCGGCAGCACACTGCAAAGCTCGAGGCAGTAAGAGCTGGGAAACAGCAGCGACAGAGACACACCAAGAGCGCGCTGCAGGGCGCGTGTCCGTGTGGACGCTGCTTCGGAGCCAGGCGGCTGGGCTGGGGTCCCGGTGCCACCACTGCTGGCGGCGTGGCCCTGGGCAAGCCACCTGACCTCTCTTAGCCTTTGCTGCCTTTGCTGCAAAACGGGGGCAATGAAACAAGTCCGAACCCACTGGGCTGGTGGGAGGATGGAGCCGATGGGACGAGACATCACGACAGCCCCCGGCACGAGACCTAAGGGGTGCGTGGATGTCGCTGCTCCCCTCGAGGCAGCAATGACAGCAGAAGCAGCAGGAACTGTTGCAGCTCTCAGGCTGGGGAAACTGAGGCCAGTGGGGGAGGGTGAGACTTCAGTGGCTTACACAGAGCAACTTAGGGACCTCTAAGTGTGGAATTCCTCATCTATAAATGCAGGGCTGGACGTGATGTCATTAATGATCCTTAGGTATGTGAAGAGCACAGGCTGATTCCAAACCCCAGAGGCCCAGCCGCTGGCCTCCACGCCTTCCTGCTGCACTGGGAATACACAGCCCACCCCAGGGCCACTGGGGGCTCTTCCTTTGTTTTCCAGACAATCGGGCCAAGCCCTTCACCTGGCAGGGGGCGTGACCAGCCCAGAGAGGCAGTGCTAACGCCCTCCTGGGTCTCAGTGGTTAAAACCGAAGCAGAGTCGGGTCTTCTGACAGCCTGGTGGGGGGCTCCCGAGCAGCCCCTTCCCTACTCTCCCACATGAGGAAGCAGGAGCGGGGTGCACCAGAGACCTGGGCACACAGCTGCTGGGCTCACAGCCCGGACGCTCTCATCTTGAACGTGGAGCAGATGCTTCTGACGCTTCCTCCTCCCAAGATTGTTTAGAAGAAAGGACTCAGCTCAGCAGATGCTCCATCTGAACTCATTCAAAACAGGACACATCTCTGCCCAGCGGCTAGAAACTCCTCGTGTGCCCGACAAATCTAACACCCAGAAGAAAGGCTGTAGATGGGGATGCTCGCACACGGGAGACCTCGGGACCACCCCGCCCGGCGGGAGTCACCGTTCCAGCCTCTGGGATCCTTCTGTTCTTCACCCTCCTTACCACCAGCCCAGCTCTGTGCTGTCCTCTCCAGGGAACGGCCTCTGGTTCTCCTGGGCAGGGAGATGGCGCATGCTCACTCGCCTAGACACCCCATGAGGGCAGTGAGAGAGTCATCGTGTTCTGCACTGTGTCCACAGACCCAGTGCAGGGTCGCGAACGTGCCATGAGGAAAATTTCACTGTTTTGAGACCTGACCACGTGAATAAACGTGCCCTTCCCCTTTGCCCACCCATGCTTGGGAATAATGGCAGGCTTCCGATCTTCTCCAGCCCAGAGTGGTCTGCGACTTTCTTCTCCTCTAACAGTTTCCGACACAGAGGGAATGCAGAGGTGAGATGGGAGAGGATGCGGTGGATAAGAGCCTGGACTCTGTAGCCTGGCAGACTGCATGCAAACCCTGGTCACACACTCACCAGCTCTGCAGCCTCGGGCAGCTTACTTAGCATCTCTGATTTAACCCTCATCCATGGCTCAAGAGCTCACAGAGGCTTCCTATGCCAGTAAACACGTGTGGGTTCTGAGAACTCCACGTGATGTGGGGCTGGCCCTACAAGCTGGTGCTACGGCTATTACCTCCCCATCCCTCCCTTCCTGAGCACCTGCTCTGTATGGGGCCCATGCAAGACTGGGATTTCACAGGAAATCCTATGTGGGAGAATCACAAGGATTCCAGTTCCTTGAAAGCACAGTGTGTCCCAGCTCCTATCAGGGTCTCTGCACATGCTGTGTCTAAGGTCTGGGGTCTGGTCCTTGGTTTTAGCTCCCATGGCCCCTCCTCCAGGAAGCCTTCCCTCACCTGCTCCCCACCCTCTGAGCTATCTGAGGTACTTTCCCCTGCCTTCTTCTGTGTCCTCCATGTCACACTAAATCACAGGCAGCTTCTTACTCTACCGAAGTCAGCTTGTCTGTCTCTGTCTCCTGTTCTGGGCTGAGTTCTGCAAGAACAACTGCAGGCCTGCCAGAGCTCCTTATTGATTAGATAAACAACTGAAGGCACAGATAAGTGCTCATGGCAAGGCTGGTTCTGTAGGTGGTGAGCTCCCCTTCCTGGAGGTAATCAAGCAGCCATAGCTCAAGCGTCCCAAGAGAGCAGCTCGGAGAGGGATCTGTGTCAGAAGAGGCTGGTGGGAGCCTCTGTGCTGACTTCTACAGGAGCTGCCCTGAGGCTGCCTTTACCAAGCCAGGCTGCAGAGGTCCTGAAGGAGGAGTAAACGGACTACTGCCCAGGCTCACACAGCATCTAGGACCCGATGCTGTGAAAAAGCCAGCAACTCACTTTCCAGCTGTTTCTCCAGTTCCTCTTGGATGAGCCTCCGCAGGACGTCCATGGATGGAGACTCGCCCTGGGAGGAGGGAGGGAAGGCAGAGTTACTCACCTTCCCAGGACCGCCTGCCTCCCGAGACCCAGAGCGCTCAGGAAACCAAGACGGCCACAGCGACTCAGAGCACAGCCCCTGAGGCCAATCCCTTTAACACCTAGAACCATCTCCCCACCCCCCGCCACGCAGGCAGTATCACTGCACCTTGCATGGTGACCTAGACGCCTTTTTCCCTGAAGCCCCTGCTCCCTCTCCTTCTTGCACAAACTCCCTCCCCAGCCCTGGACCTGGGAGGCCTGGCTATGAGTCTCTCTGGGCTGAAGTCCCCCCACTTGCAGGGCCAGCTCGCAGGCTGCCCCTGCGCTATCTCGGGCTTGCTCTCCTCCTACCGGCCACTTGGCGGCTCTGGTGTCTGGCCTGCCCCGCTGGCCCCCCATGGCGTCTGCTCACACAAACAATGAGCAGTCAGCAGAGCAGAGCCCTGCCTCCAGGCCCCCAAGCGACATGCAGCTCTTGGAGTGATCCGTGAGAGCAGACCTCACACCATGCCGGGCTCCTCCCTGGTCGTCAGAGCCCTTTGGGAAGGTGTCCACTCCCAAGGGTCGGGGGGCTTACTGAGCTCATCGCTGCAGCCCCAGCGTCAGGCTTACGGTCTTATTTCCCTTTTTTCCTTTCTGGCCAATGACCTTTCATCTTACTCCCAGAATTCCCATCACTACCCAGAGCAGCAGGACACCCAGCAAAGACTTCGTGGGTGGGGGCGCTCTGGAAGCCCACTGAGTCCGCCAGCACCCACACCTGGCTGAGGGACAAGGCCTGGCCTCTCCAGGGGGGTGAAATCCAGGATAACCGCAGAGCCCCGCGGGGACAGGGCCAGAGCCTCAGAGCAGGCGGGGCACGGGACCCGAGCCTGTGCTCTGGGCCACAGGAGGGGCCCCTGAGGACCACACAGGCTGCAGAGCCGGGGTGGGGAGGTCACATGGGCCTGGCAACCAGCCCCCAGGGACCGGTCCACCACGCTCTCCCCGACACACTACAGCCAGCCTGTCCCTGTGTTGCAAGACTGTGTCAAGTTAAGAGCTCGGCCACAAGAAACACCGTGTTCAGAGAAAAAACAAACTGCTCTCAACAAGCCTTTCCTTTTGGGAAAAGCTAAACCTAGAGGGAAGACCAAGCACCCCAGACAGCAGACAGGAGGGAGACTAGAGCCGGGCTTTGGATGGACAGGGAGGGAGCCATCCCCATGGGGAAGCTCAGGCCACTGGGAGCCTCTGCATCTTCTTGACTGCCTGCTGCATGGGGTCCTGGGCAAAGAACGTCACCACCCAGGAGTGAAGCCTGGACCACGGGGACAGAGGGACTCTGTCCTCAAGCCCTTCATAAGCCATGTGCATCATTTCACTTAACCATCACAGCCAGCCTGTTGGGAGAGAGGCATCCTCGTCCCTTTGGGGAGGGATGGGAGGGCAGGCTCAGAGAGGACAAGCAGGGGTCAACCCTGGCTCACACAGGTCAACAATATCTGCAACCTGGCCCCTCTGGAGCCCACACACCTCTCTGGCTTCCCCTGAGATCCCNAGAGGCATCCTCGTCCCTTTGGGGAGGGATGGGAGGGCAGGCTCAGAGAGGACAAGCAGGGGTCAACCCTGGCTCACACAGGTCAACAGTATCTGCAACCTGGCCCCTCTGGAGCCCACACACCTCTCTGGCTTCCCCTGAGATCCCAAGGAGCCCCAAGGTTGAGGCATCGCCTGGACACTTACCCTTAACCCTGGAAATCCTGGCTGGCCTGGCGGCCCTGGGGGACCGGCTGGCCCATTCTCCCCAGGTGGCCCCTGGGGGCCCATGAGGCCTGTGTAACCCTTGTGGCCTGGGATCCCAGGGTCGCCAGGCTGGCCCTTTCCACCAGGAGGGCCTTTGTCACCTTTGATGCCAGGATCTCCCTAGAGGAGGCAAGAAGAATGTCAGTGAGTAAAGGCTTAGAAGGCACCCCCAGGCTGGACGTGCCCCAGGCTACAGGAGGGATCCCTGGCCCTGTATCCTCAGTCCGGGAGAGGAGACCTCAGTCCTACAGGCCCGTGACGCCACACTGGCACAGACAGGACTCGAGGCCCAGACGGACAAAGCTGCACCCCCACGTCATGCAAGAGGTCTGCTGGGGATGAGGCGCCGACTCTGACTTTCAGATCCCAGTCTCGTCTCCTCCCAGCATAGAAGGCCAGCGCAGTGATGAAACCATCTGTCACACACATGCTTATGTGGAAAAGCGTAAAGAGTGGTGGAGAAAGTCTGATAGGTTCAGGGGGTTTACATAAAAGCTATATGCATATTTACACGTGCACGCCCACCTGGTTCTGAGCGCAAGGGTTCCAGAAAGATACAAGCAAGTGTACAGTGACAGCCCCAAGAAAAGCGTGCTGGACGGGCGCCTAGTCTACACTGCATTCACTTGTGTCTTTTCAATTTATATTGTTTAACTGTATCACTTTTCAACAGAAACAGTAAGAACAGTGAGTTAAAAAATGAATGCAGCCAGATTTGAGGAGGGTCTCCTAACTTTCTCCCACGTGACGGGTTTTATGGGGGCGTTGTCATCCATGGGTGGTCTCCAGTGTGGGGGTCTGGAACGGTCCCTTTCATGCATCTCAGTGCCAAGGCCTGTGGTACAGCGTTTCCTATTTATTCCACGTCTCTACATCCCTCTGTGGTGAGAGGACCTGTCCCATATTTCAAATGTTCCAGAGGGGAAGGCGCGAGGAGCCTGACCGCTATCTGGCAACCTCCCATGAAACCACTTAATGGGGGAAGGCAACTTCCTTTATTGACTGGGTATTAGAGGAGCTTCTATCGATTAAGTATTAGAGAAGGTTCATGGTCTGAATTCCCTAGCTCCCAACCAAAACTCCAGCATGTGGCAGCTCTNTTCCTCAGGCTTTAATTCTGCTCTTCAAGGCTTTCTTATCTCTTTTGGCGCCACTGATGATCCTCCCACAATTTCTCAGGAACGGGCATGGAGAAATTCATTCACACTAAGATATAAGTGAGCTTGCTGCTGCTGCTACTGCTAAGTCGCTTCAGTTGTGTCCGACTCTGTGCGACCGCATAGACGGCAACCCACCATCCCGCTGTCCCTGGGATTCTCCAGGAAAGAACACTGGAGTGGGTTGCCATTTCCTTCTCCAATAAGTGAGCTTACACATCTTAATGTTATTTCTCATTCATTCTACAAATGTTTACTCAGTATTTGACACCCTCTGTGCTGGGCATAGAAGGAGGTAATTGAGAGAGACAAGGTCAACTGTCCCCAAGGAGCTGTTGATCTGCTGTGGGATGCAAAAGTAAATAGAATATTTATCTTTGCAAAATACCAGGACACAGGCTTGGGGAGATTAAGAGGCTGAAAGTCTAAGGAAATTCCCACAGATGGTGGAGGCTGGGAAAAACATTTGATGGCCTCTTTCCCTGTGGCACTAGATCTCATTTTGTGAAATTAAGACTTTGGAAAGGGGAAGAAAGCTGAACTCCGGTGGAGCCTCATCACGTTATCCTGGCTGCTGATGGCATGGCATTCAGAGATATGCCTTGCATTTACTGCTGTGTTAGAAAGGTCCATCAGAGGGAGCAAGCTGAGCTTGAGTTGTCTCTCTTCAACTAAGATTTATCTGTTCATATGTGCCTGCTTCTTGCCCAGGTCGGAGGAAATCAGACACTTTTGGGAAAACTAAAACAGATAACTACAGTTAACTGGAACATTGTTTTCCCTTAGAAATCACAACTTACAATTTAGAAATTATAATTATTGGAAAACCTATTTTTAGTTTTTTCATGACACTGAAAGATTCTAGGATTCTTTTAGTGCTCTAAAAGAACACTCTCTGGGATCTTAGTAGTGTATTAGTCTAGTTTACTTATCTGCTTTCTTCTTGGAAAAAGAATAAACACTTTAGTGGTATGTTGATATTTAGAAACATCTATTTAAAACAAGCATCTTTTCAGACTCAGTATTTAAGGTCACTAATGATATTCTTTTGAAGAAATTATGTCACTCTGGTCCAGAGGCTGAGTCAAGAAGACCCCTACTATTTCCAGTAATTCCGAGAATGTGTTCTTTAATAGCCTTTCTTTAACGTACAGGCTTGTGGTTAAAAAAGTTTGGGAAATGCTGCATATTATCATCTTCTTTTGGATATTCCAAGTACAAATCAAGGTATTAAAAAAATTCAGTAGTTTTAAAGGAAAATGGGCTATCAAAAAGGTCTTTGGTTATCATCTTTGATACAACTCTACTTTTCCTGTATGGAAGGAGATGGCTCTTTAGATAGTCATAATCACAAAGTAGGATTTTTAGTAGCATTGAGGGATGGATGCATCTTGCAACACCTCTCAACCTAGCCCTTTTTTTTTTGGGGGGGGGGGTCTTTATTCATTTATTTGTTTTTGACTGCCCTGGGGCTCTGTTGCTTTGGTGCGGCTCTGGCGCGGGCTTTTTCTAGTTGCGGCAAGCGGGGGCTACTCTTTGTTGTGGTACGAGGTCTTCTCATTGTGGCGGCTTCTCTTGCTACAGGGGCTCTAGGGCTCCCAGACTTCAACAGTTGCAGCACACAGGCTCGTTAGTTGCGGCTCTAGAGCGCGGGCTCAGTAGCTGGTGGCGATCGGGCTTAGTTGTTCCGCAGCATGTGGAATCTTCCTGGACAAGGGATCACACGTGTGTGCCCTGCATTGGCAGGCAGATTTTAATCCACTGTGCCACCAGGGAAGTCCTCAACATACTGGCACCTCTGAAATTTTTAAGTCAGTCAGGTTTTCCTAAAGGTTTCTCTTTTTCGTTTCTTTTTTTTTTTTTTAAAGTTTTGCAATTATGTACTGATATTATGCTGATATTTAAATACATACTGCAGTTGTGTGCTCCACCTGAACTTACAGGAAGTTTTGGCTGTAGTTCAGAACTGAACTTCTGTGTCTGGCTTTTATGCTAAGGATTTTGTTTTTGGCAGAAAAACCTGTCTGCTTAACTAACCATTTCTGTTACAGGAAAGTATTTTAGTAGTGGTGCTTTGTTAAGATGGTTACAGTGAACAAATGATCTGATTCATGGTCCCATACTGTACACATCTTTCACTATAAGGAAAATGACTGACTCTTATTTGCATTCAAAGAGAGGTTGAAAAACCAAGAAAACTCTTACGGCAGATGTTATGAGGCTTGAATTTGCTTCATTCTTTTCCATCTTAAAACATTCAACTTTATATTACATGAATTAATCTAAACTGCCTGTTAAAATAAGTTGTTAGACCACAAAAATAGTTCAGAATTTTGGAAAGAAATGAGCATGTTATGAGCATTTCATACTCCATTTCCAGAATGTTTCTGAATTTAGAAACTTTCCTATAACACAGAAATGGTTAATTATGCAGACAGGTTTTTCCACCAAAATAAAGCCCTTAGCATAAAAGTGCGGAGAAGGCAATGGCACCCCACTCCAGTACTCTTGCCTGGAAAATCCCATGGACGGAGGAGCCTGGTAGGCTGCAGTCCATGGGGTCGCTAAGAGTTGGACACTACTGAGAGACTTCACTTTCACTCTTCACTTTCATGCATTGGAGAAGGAAATGGCAACCCACTCCAGTGTTCTTGCCTGGAGAATCCCAGGGACGGGGGAGCCTGGTGGGCTGCCGTCTATGGGGTCGCACAGAGTCGGACACGACTGAAGCGACTTAGCAGCAGCGTAAAAGTGTAAAACATGAAAAGTGTAAAGTGAATTCTGCTTAAGTACAGCAATATGAGTGTTCCTGTGGTGTTTTATCATGGGATTTTTATCAGTAGAATTAACTGCCAAAAGAACCAACTCAACCAGAAATAGTGTAGGGATTATTTCGGGAGAGATGTTGAGGTGTCTTTTGTAAGGAGTTGTATCCTGTACTCTTGATGTGGTTTGTTGTATCATTTTATATGGTTCTTATTGCATCCGTGTTGCAGTTCCTTGAGACTTAGTCCCAGGCCCTGTTCCTGCTTCACTTTTCCTGCCTCCCCTGGGTATCTCGTATGCCCTGTGGCTCAAACCACTATCTTGGGATTGTTATTTCCAAATTTCTTTGCGTTTGGGATCCATGTTACCTATTTCTGGAAAATTCCATTTGGATGCACAGGTATATTGTTGTTTAATTGCTAAGTTGTGACCAACTGTTTTGTAGCCCCATGGACTGCAGCCTGCTAGGCTCTCTGCCCATGGGATTTCCCAGGCAAGAATACGGGAGTGAGTTGCCATTTCCTTCTCCAGGGGATCTTCCTGACCCAGGGATTGAACCCCAAGTCTCTTGCCTTGGCAGGTGGATTCTTTACCACTGAGCCACCAGGAAGCCCCAAGTATGTCATACTCAACTAAAACGAACTCATTTTTTAGCCACCCCACAAAACATTTTCACCTACCATCAAAAACATGAGGTCACCTGTGGGTAGATGCAGCCTTCCTTCTGAATTTTCTTAGTGTATTACACCTCTGGTTGCTCACATCAAACACCTGGTCTCCATCTTAATTTCTTATTTCTTCTCTTTCCTATTTTGTTAAATCAGACAAGGTCCTTTTGTGTTTACCTCCTTAATGCCTCGTAAGTCAATCCCCATCTTATCCTTTAGTGCCATGCATTTATTTGTGCCTTTATTAACTTTTGGCCTCAACTACTGTCAAAACCTATTAACGGGTCTACTGGTCCTCAGTTTAGACACATGAGTGATTTTTCTGGAACACTAGACCATATCATTTTTCTGTTTAAAAGCCATTACTTCTGGGAAAACCAGAGTCGTTTGAGCACTGGCCCTTGCCTGACCCTATAACCTTGCTTCTCACTGCCCTCCCTTCTTGCACAGCATGTGGGATCTTAGTTCCCTGACCAGGGATCAATCCTAGACCCCCTGCAGTGGGAGCACTGAGTCCTAACCACTGGACCACCAGGGAAGACACTCTCCCTTCTTGCACTTTACACTCCAGCCTGGGCGGAGGAGGTGTTACACTCTCCTGAATCTGCCTTGCTTATTTGCCTGTGTGTGTGTGCTACTTCCTCTGTTTAGTGTAGTTGTTGGTCCTTATAAGATTCTGATGAAATGGCCTGGCTATTTTATTTCTTTGATCACAGCTGTGGAATAAAAAAATGCTTTTTTTTTTTTTTTAACAACTGTCTTTATGTTTTTGATGCACATGGAATGTTTTGGGGNTTTTTTTTTTTTTGGAGGAATGCAATGTAAAGAAAAGCTTTCTGAGCACAGCGCCAAGACGATTCATTATGGGAAAATCTGTTCCCTTGTCACCTCCAGGGACAAAGCTGGTTCTTGGCAAATTGGCACTTTGGGCTCCAAGCATGTCATGCACAGGCTTTCGCGCATGAGGAGGAGACAGGGAGATTTGTCAAAGTCTGGGCATGCTTGCCTGTGAATGTGTAATTGCAATGATTTTACTCCTTAAAATAACAACCATGAAAACCCCAACAAAACCCCAACAACGGGAAAAACCTCCTGCTGTGGGCTCATGACTTTTGCGGGGGGAAAGAGAACAGGGAAGCGCCCACAAGCCGCTCCCCAGGTGGGCAGCTTCCTACAGCCTTGGACACAGGCCCCTTGCCCCCGGGAAGGTCGCCTGCACGTGACCACGTGTCCCACTCACCCTTTCTCCTCTGAGTCCTGGCTCTCCTGGCTTCCCAGGCGCCCCCTGCAACGAAAGCAAAGGAGGGCAGTCCCGTCACCAGGGGCATCTCTGCTCTTCTTAGTTCTTGCTGCCTGCAGAGGACAGGGGGTCCTCCAAGAGTCCTGCTCTTGCCTGGTGATAACCCCCTCTCTTATGCACCCATCACCCTCGCCTGGCAGTTCCTGAAACATGCCACATTTTCTCCCCAGTGCTTCACATGTGCTGAGCGATCTTTTCCAAAAGCCCTTACCTGTCTCCCCCACCCCTTCTCATCCCTGCCCCTGCTCATCCTGACCAGGGCCAGAGCTTCTCTGCTCATGGAGCCAGGGGAGGACAGAGCTGAGGCTTGAGCTGGAAACTGACATCATGCTGCTGGGTGGGGAAGGACCATGGAGGGCAAGGACCAAGAAGTCAGTTAGGAGGTCCCTGCAAATGTCCAGGTGAGAGATGACGATGGTCCCAGACAGGTCTCTTAGTGGGAGAGATGGAGAGAGCTGGACAGAGCTGAGAGGTACTGGGGAATCAGAACGGACACGTCTTGTTAATAAACAGGACTTGCTGATGGGCTAGGTGCAGAGAGCGATAAGTGAGAGATGTATCAAGATGGGACCCCGGGACCGGCTCCCATGCAGAGTGAAAACACGGACCTTTGTTGAGAAAGCACTAGGGGGACCTCCCTGGTGGTCTAGTGGCTAAGACGCTGAGCTCCCAATGCTGGGGTCTTGGGTTTGATCCCTGGTCAGGGAACTGGATGCCACATGCTGCAGCTACGAATCAAAGATCCCACGTGCTGTAACTAAGACTAGGTCAGCCGGATAAACAAATATTAAAAAATAAAATAAAAAGAAGGCACTCGGATTTCAGGACAGTGACGGCAGAATACAGAATCTAGTGTGGGCGCCCTGCTAAGCCGAGGGCCCGGTGAGACAGCACGCGCCACCCGCCAATGAGGTGGTCCCGTGTCTCCCACAGGAAAGGGTCCCCAGGAGAACAGGGGTGCGGCACTTGCCTCCTTGCCTGGGACTCCTTTCTCGCCTGGCTCCCCCTACAACACAGAACAAGTGTCAGTTAGCTGCACAGCTGCATCAGCATGCTGCACGTAACACGAGTACCTTTAAACAGACACTTCCGCTCGAGTCTCTCAAGCAACGACAATAATCAAGGGTCCCGCCAAGGAGATCCCGACAGGGTCCATGCTCACCTGAGGCCCCCGAGGACCCAGGAAGCCCGGCAGCCCTGGGCTGCCGTTTTCTCCTTTGGCTCCCTTCTGGCCCTGCGGAGGGAAAATAGGGCAGTCACCCTTCAAGGTCAAGGGCCAACTCAAGAAGGTTCAGAAATCTCCTCTGTATTCTGCAGGCCTGGCATGTGAACAAAAGACAAGTCCACCCTTTTCCTGGAATGGAAGGGTGGGGTTAGGGAGAGAGGCTGTGCTGAGAATCCCACCCATGGGTGGGGGACAGGAGAATTTCCTGTGAATAGTCAACGGCCTTCCCATTCAAAGCAACAGAAACACAAAGGGACAAACATATAACAAAACACCTTGATGGGGATGGCTCAGTCAGTAAAGAATCTGACTGCCAAGTGGGAGATGCAGGTTCGATCCCTGGGTTGGGAAAATCCTCTGGAGAAGGAAATGGCAACTTCCTGCAGTATTTTTGCCTGGGAAAAATCCCATGGATAGAGGAGCCTGGCGGGCTACAGTCCATGGGGTCCTAAGAATCAGACACAACTCAGTTACTAAGCCACCACGCTCGACAGGTATGGGGCCCCTCTAAGTGACCTCCCTGGAAAGGCGGAGTTCCTCTTCCCAACTGGTCAGCGATTCTCATGGTTTGGCTCACTTTGGGGGGCAAAGTGTGTGGGAATCTTTCAGCTTCAACCTTTCTGGGAAGCTACCAAATGTGGGTCAGCCCTTCTGCAGCCAGCTCTGTGCTGGGGGTGGATCAGCCTCGTGACGCAATCCTTCCTGTCTGAGATGTCTCAGCATGGGTGACAAGACTCCTGCGATGGTTCCTACATGGCTGTCTCTGGTCCAACAGGAAGATGGGGCTTACAGGGCACCCAGGTGCCCGGTCTGCCTGGGAATGATGGCTCTCCCAGGAGGCAGGATTTGCAGTGCTACCACCAGGAGGGTTTCTGGCAAACAGGACGGGCTGCTCACCCTGATTTCCACAGTGACAACGGTTAGCCGGCCAGATGGGTCTGCCCACTGCCCCGTGCAATTACTGCTCGAGTACCCAACTGTGAGGATGGCCCTCTCAAGAGGGTTGCCAATTTTAGCTAATAAATCTACTGTAAGGCTGGGGTGGGAGTGGAAAGGCACTGACTTATCCAACCCTGGCCTCATTTCAAAGACCTGTCTTCTCCACCATGTCTTGCCATCTACCAGACCTGAACCCTAAATCCTGAATCCACTATCCAGGTATCAGGACACTGCTCAAGCCCCTCCTCTTTCGACTCCCCGCCATTGTTCCTTCTTGCTCTTCCCTTTCCCCACCTCCCAACCAATAGGAGGATCCTCTCCAGCCAACTCTGGGTTACACTCAGCCCCACGATGCACGATGCCTACTCTCTCTCATGTGTTAAGGGTCGTGGGCCTGACCCTGTCCTTCCATCCTCTAAAGGCATCAAACAACTAACTCGCACTCTTATTACACGTTTAAAAATTCCTTTAATAGTCCCCCGCCTCCCCGCATTGGATGCCTATGGTTGTAGACCACAGAATTAAGCACGTAATCACATGAAAGAGGTCCTTTCTGGATCCTCTTGCCTCCAGCCTATTCCCACCATCCAAATACCATGTTTCCCCACTGATGCTTCTGGGAACAGAGACCGGACGGGGTGATGTAAACCAGACATCCTTCCAAAGCTTGCCCTGATTGCATGACAGCCGAGGGACAGTACTCACAGGACTTCCTGGGGTGCCAGGCTCTCCCGGTGATCCAGGTGATCCATTCTTGCCCTGATGGAAGAAAGAGCAGGGAGAGTTCTGCCGGGATGCTCTGCCAGGGTGTCACAGGGCAGGACGCGGGGACAGAGACTGCTGGACGCGGAGGGCTGGTCTCACACACAGCTGTGACTTGGACCAGCATGGTTCCACGTCCTGACTTAGAGGCTGCTTATCAACCCTATGGGGCTTCCCTGGTGGCTCAGATGGTAAAGAATCTGCCCACAGTGCAGAAGACCCACGTTCAATCCCTGGGCTGGGAAGATCCCCTGAAGAAGGGAATGTCTACCCACTCCAGTATTCTTGCCTGGAGAATCCCACAGATAGAGGAGCCTGGGTGGGGGTTATGGTATGGAGCTTGGGATATTTAACTCATAATAAATGATAAATACTTAAATGAGTTCACGTGCATGAAAAATCCTAGGCTGGTGATTGCTGCCGGGAGCACAGGCATGGTAACTCATCAGGACCGCATCATCTGCTGACTTATCCATTCATCCTCCCACTCAGATGCTGACTTAAGGAACAAACAAAAGTGCTCACATCCCTGGAGGCCTGGTCTCAGCTGGGGATGCATGTTCCTGCCTTTATGCCCTCCCCATTCTCTGTGAGGGGCACCGCCGACTGCATGGATAGAGGTATCAGATAACACGGCAGGTGCAGCCTCAGTGGCTACTGGATGGAAGGTCCTCACACTCCAGATTCCAGGACAGACTCACAACCATAACGTCCTCTAACTTGATGAGCATTTCGTGCCCAAAACTCACAGTCCCCCCTGTTGCCAATCCATAGGCTGAAGTCCTAATCGCCGGTGTGCCAGAATTTGGCCTGATTTGGAAATATGATCACTGCATATGTAATTCATTAAGGTGAGGTCACACAGGAATGGGATGGGCCCCTAATCCAATATGACTGGTGTCTTCATAAAAAGGGGACATTTGGACCAGACAAATGTCACAGGGCGAAAACCATGTGAAGATGGAGGCAGAGGCTGGGGTGATGCTTTTAGAAGCTAAGGAATGTCAGAGGCTGCTTGCAAACCACCAGAGGTTCAGAGAGCCTTGAATGACTCTCCCTCACAGCCTCGGAAGGAACCAATGCTACCGGCACCTTGACCTTGGACTCCTAGGTCACAGAACACTGAGATAATGAATGTCTTAGATTTCTAGCCTCCATAACTGAGGGATACTTCTGTTCTTAAGCCACTTTGTTTTCGGTCCTTTTGCTATGACAGCCCTGGTGAATGAATACAGAGCACGCTCGAACCCCAGGATTCCTCAAGTTGGCTCATGACTCGGGGTTGGGGGCTGTTTTAGCACCCCAGCCATGCCAAGTGGCACCGTTTTAGTATCTGGATTGTGGGTAGGTGGTCTGGGGACCACCTACCTGGGTCTGGGGACCACAAAAGCCTGGGGAGTGTGTGCTGGGCCACAGGGTGGGCTTAGGGCAGCGGCTATTTACCAACTGCTAAGATATTTTGAGGGCTTCCCTCATAGCTCAGTTGGTAAAGAATCTGCCTGCAATGCGGGAGACCTGGGTTTGATCCCTGGGTTGGGAAGATTCCCTGGAGAAGGGAAAGGCGACCCACTCCAGTATTCTGTATGGAGAGTTCCATACAGTCCATGAGGTCAGAGTCGGACACGATTGAGCGATTTTCACTTCACTACACTTCACTTCACTTCAAGACGTTTTGAAATGAGATGGCTGGATGGCATCACCCACTTAATGGACATGAGTTTGGGCAAACTCCAGTAGAAAGTGAAGGACAGGGAAGCCTGGCAAGCTGCAGTCCACGGGGTCGCAAAGAGTTGGACACGACTGAGCAACAACAGACATTGTGTCATTTTTTAGTGACACACAGGGCTATACCAGGGTGAACCAACCAAATGTCACCATGGTAACAGGCCTGCCGAGCACGGAGCAGATCGGCCTCAAGGCGGAACTCACCGGGAGGCCCCTCAGTCCTTGGGGACCCTGTGGCCCTGTAGGTCCTGTGTCACCCTGGAACAGAGAGAGGTCACGTCACCCCAGAGTCGCTGCATGAAAATGGTGGGAGCAGACTTCCCCCAGGTGCCCTAGAGACCCAACAAATGGTGCCCAACGTGTCTCATCACCAATCACCAGCTATTTCACAGGCACAGCTCACTTCCTGCAGGTAAGTCCTCATTTGTGCACTTGCTGACTTAATTACTTGTGTAGACCCAGCCCACCCGGACCCATGGGGATCTGAGGGTCTCCACCTGGAGCCAAGGGACGTGCCAGGGAAGAGAACTTTTCTTGGCGTCCCATCTCTGAGTCACTGGTCAACCACCTGTGGCCACTCCTGCCTCCGTCTCCACAGTAAGAAAAATGCCATTGGAAGGTCTACAGAAACTTCCAGGGTGCCAAGCAGTGGGGACTCGCCACCACCTCCCACACAGTCCTCCCGGCAGCCTCCTAACTGGGATATAAATCTCCTCATATTATATATGAAAAGGACAGAAGCTTGGCCATAATCCTACATAAGTCAGACAGTACAACACCCTAAAAAATGGGAGTTTTACATGAAAAAAGAGAGCTGAGCGGGAGGCAGGCAGGCACTTGCACCACGAGCAGGCTTCCGGAGCCTGTCCCCACTGCACCCTGAACTTCTGGGCGAGCTGAACCCTCCACTCCCTGCCAAGCAGGCTTCCCTCACACCCTCTGCTATAAACTGGAGCTAGAGGGATCAGGGAGCCCAGGATTCTCAACCTGCCTTTCAGCACCGAGAGGCACCCTTGGGGGACAGGGTGGGGGAGAAGCCTCGCTCCAGTCAACGCAGCTTCCCTGCTTTGATCTGCCCGCAGGGCCCCCACGCACCAGACGGGTGGGTTTATGGAATGGATCCCACTGCTAAGGAAAAGCACAAGAAGAGCTAGATCCTTTCCAGCTCCAGCGTCTCGTGACCACAGATCAGTTGAGATGAATGTACATCGAGAGCCAGGGTGGGGGGACACATCACCAGGCCTTAAAGCCAGGTCGGGCCTCAGGACCGCGAGCCGTGCTCCTGACCAAGCACTCACGTCCGGAGGCCGAGCCGCGTCCACACACGTCAGACGGCCCTGCGGGGAGGGCTCAGGGGGCCCACAGTGCCAGCAGGCGAGACGTCGCCCAGAGATTCTCAGAACCCACCTGTGACTCCCTCCATCGTGGTACCCACTCTCCTGCCCAGGTTCTAAGTGTCTCCTGGTTCTCGTCTAAACTCTCTACACCCCTCCACCCACAGGCCCAGCCAGGCCCCACCAGATGCCCACACTCACGTCTTTTCCCGGTGACCCTTCCCGGCCAGGGGGCCCCGTGGCGCCGGGCTCTCCCTAGGAGAAGCAGAAACACAACAGCTGCTGTTAGGGAGAGAAATGCGGAACGCCAGTGTCCCAGCCACCATGCTTCGGAGCACGGGGGGAGGAAGACCAGGACGACCGGCCACCCGGAAGCATCCCCGGGTCCTCGCCACCAAGTGGAGTCTGCAGTGCCCCTAAGGCCAGCCGCAAGCCCTCTGTGCTGCAGGGGACCACCAGCTGACAGATCAGGCAAACCACTGGGGGTTCCATCTCCCCTTGCGCCGACCCACTGGCCCCTCGCTGCACCTCGGCTTTCTTCTCGCCGTACAGAGCAGCGGGCCTCACCGGGATCCTCCCCAGGGATCCCTCTGTTTGGGACACTCGGAAGAGACAGAGCAAGGTGGAGCACAGGAAGACAGGACCCGGGGTTTCCCAGCTGGGATAAGCTGAAGGTGTCCACACACGAGCTCTGGGACCTCAGGAAAACCACCCCCATCCTCCGGCCGGCAGTGACCGCACCCGACTCCAGGCTGACCTGGTCAAACTGGTCGGACATCAGTGTGAGCCCCACGGAAGAAATGTCTAGAAACACTTAACCAGGGAGGGACGATGCTTCCAATGGCTGCCACTGTCCTCTCTTGGGACACAGCTCTGCCCGTCCCTCCAGGGCCCAGGAGCCTTGTGTCTAGAAGCGCCCACTCGGGTGCATGGGGACCGCCTGACAGCGACATGTCCACTTACCCGGGGGCCAGGCGGGCCAGAGTCGCCTGTGTGTCCCTTGAAGCCCTAGAAGAAAAAGGATGATGTTATCCCACTAGGGAGCAGGCTGGTAATGCTGGATCACGCTGACTCCAGGGGGTGGAGAGGAGCAGGAGGCGGCGGCAAGCCCCCGCCGGGTATGTGCATGGAGACTTCTCGAGCTGGGGATCGAACCTGGGTCTCCTGCATTGCAGGCGGACTCTTTACTGTCTGAGCCCCCAGGGAAGCCCTTATCTCCTTTAATCTCCTGTTTTCAATCTAAGTGAAGGCCCTTCTGGGGAGAATACCAGCCCTCAGGCTCAGCCATTAGATGAGAGCTCTGACCTGCAGGCCCTGCTGTTGTGTGGTTGTGGCTGTCATCCTGGAAATGTGTTCTCTGTCCGCTCCTCCCCACTCTATGGACAAGGATGCTGGCCTCCGGAGGGAGGCCGTGAGGGTCACTCCCCAGGCTGTGGGGCAGTGCAGTGCAAAGGGGAGCTCGAGACTCCGGGAGGAGCCAGGGAGAGGAAGATGCACTCCCTCGGTTTTGACTCCAGATTCAACCCTGTGACCTCAGAGAAGTCAGCTGACCCCCTGGAGTCCTAACATCACCATCTAAGGACTGAGAATAATAAAAATACACACCTGGCAGAGTCTGCAGGACTGATCGGCAGAAAGGGGTGTTCTATGCAGGTAGCGTGACGGAGCAGGGCTGACTCTGGAGCCGGGTCAGAAAATGAACCCGGTCTGTTGTGCCACTCTCTAGCTGTGGGCCTTGGGAGCTTTACTTCTCTTTCTTGGGATTCAGTGTCTGTGTCTATCGAGTGAGGGTGAGCCCACGTCTGCAGGGCTGCTGCTCAGGATTCAGAAAGAGGCACACAGTGCTCTCCACTGTTCAAGACGGGCCAGCTCCCTTTCCTTGGGTCCCGGGATATTCTTCCAAGACACTCGAGTCCTAGATCCAGCCATGCTCAGAGCCAGGGACCCTGGCTGTTCTCCTCCCAACAATCATGGACAAAAGCACCAAGTAAAGGCAGCCACAGGCAACATACCTGGCACGTGGCTGGGAAACTCATTTAGTACTCGCAACCACCCTGCAGAGGCGGGAACTGCTCTGATGCCCATTTCACAGAAGAAACAGGTTCAGAAAGGTCCTCGGACCCAGGTCACAGAGTTATTAAAGGGCAAAGCGGAAGCGGAGCCCAAGTCTCTCTCTCTCAAAGCTTTCACGTCTCTAATTTGCACGGTGCCAGCCAGAGGAGGCGGGTCTTCCGTCACCTGCCTGGATCTCTAGCCTCTATCCCTGCACTGAAGCAGGACTCCTTACAACTCTCAGCTGAGAGACGGGCCTTGCCCCAGCACAGTTCTCAGCAAATGGATCTTCTTGGTTGAAAAAGAACAAAGAAACAAACAAACCAAGAAACCCCTCCCTCCAAGAAACCCCTCCCTCCAATAAACCAGTGGCGGTGGCGGCGGCAGTTGAGTCTGAATTGTGTCCAGCTCTTTGGGACCCCACGGACTGTAGCCGGCAGGCTCCTCTGTTCATGGGATTCCCCAGGCAAGAATACTGGAGTGGGCTGCCACTTCCTTCTCCACCAATAAGCCAGTAACAACCTTAAAAAAAAAAATCCTAATTCTGTGTCTTAATCCTCCAAAGAGGTGATATTCTGCAGTCTTAGGTTTCTTTTCCTGGTGCAATCAGGTGAAAAGCAAGGAGATTTAGGAAAGGAAAGTACTTTCTTGTGTTTTATCTCCTTATTGAATACTAGCCAGGTAAGTTATTGATTTTTTTTTTTTAAACAGAGAAGCAAATTAAGGAAGTAGAACTAGCATTTTCTTCTCCTACTTCTTGCCAGTAGGCGATTTCTGGCAATCTTATATCTAGCAAAATTATACCTAGATAATTGGATTTTAAGATTTTCATTAAAAATCACATTTTCCCAAAAGAAAATCTATGTGTAAACAACTTTGAAATTATAAAGAAAGTAAAGCATTTAGCAAAAAAAATGAAACAACCCAAGAACCCTAAAATACACAGAGTTCAGTTTTGTAGAAAAGGTATCTTTGTTTATGTGTATAATAAATAGCTCAACAGCTAGATATAGATTTAAATATATAAATGATAGGTATAGATTTAGATGCATAAATGTTGGATTTCATACACAGGAGACTAAAACTCATACTAGAATATTAACAGAGCATTACTTCCACGTTGTAGAATTACGCTAACTCAATTTTCTTCTCTATAACATTACTTTTCTTATTCTTTTTATGACCATCATCATATGTTATTGTTATGCAGTGAAAATGAGTTACACTTCTAATTGGAAAAAAATACTTTAGCTGTGGAAAGGTTTCAGAATGAAAATTAAGACTCATTTTTAGGGTCTGTCATCCAGAGAAAGTCTATTAAAAATGTAATAAATAGGATAAGAACAAAGGAAACTTAGAGTAACAACATTGTGACAGTGGTTGCCAGGGGGAAAATACATTTTATAGCAATGGCACAGGAAGTGACTGGATTTACTGCAGGTAAGTACCAATGTCTTGGAAGGAAGGTACTTCTGGAATCCATGGCTGGGTGGTCTCAAAGAACCGGACCCACAGTGTCACAGGCAACTGGCTGGTGGCTTTATTCTATGTGGACAACACACTTCACACACACACACAAACACACACTCACACTCACACTAAGCACTTACAGGGGGACCGCGGACACCCTCTGGTCCTGGCAGACCCGGCTCTCCTGTTTTTCCCTGAGGATAAAGAAGAAAAGAAAAATCTGAGGACAGTATTTTCAGGATCTTCCTATTCTTGGTTGCACAGGCTTCACATCACATTTCCACCAGCCAGTCTCTGCGCCTGCCAACCCTACCCTCCGGCACCGTGGTCCATATTAGTCCATACAGAACAGCACTGTGTAGACAAGCCTATTAGACTCTTGGTTTTTCTGGGCACGGTGCTGGTTACAGAAGGTTCATCTCTGAGACACCCATTCATGGTTGCTCCTATTTAATTCTCTGGATTGTTCTGGTGTAGATGAGAAATTAGGTAGACACCCAAGCCAGAAGTAGCTTTATGCCACTCACAAAACCACTGCAGGGCAGCTACTAACAACTGCATCTTACAGAAGGGGACACTGAGGCTCAAAGGTACAGTTTCACTGAGTTTATAAACAGCAGAGCCAGACTGAATCCCAGCGACACCTGAAAGGATGCTCTCCTCACCCCAGCAGCAGTGCCGGTGACAGGCGGGCCTGCAACTGACTCATCCTGACCCCATCCCATCTCCTCCTAACTCTGTGCATGTAACTGGGACCCTCTGCTATTCAAGAGTCTTCCCTACCAGCAGTCTTGTATGGCCCTGGATAGAAGAGAGCAATAAACATAGGCCCGTGGGTGCTGAAGTCCAGATAAAAGTGGTGAGGGAAGGGGAGGGTTGGGGAGCAGGGCAAGTGGGTGAAAGGCCACGGGGGTTGATGGGGAGACAGGCACAGGAGGGTACACCTACCCCCACAGCTTATCAACCTTGAGGGTAAGACAGGGTCCAAGAGGGGACACAGGAGAGGCAGAAGCGCACCCGTGGATTTAGAGCGAGAATTACAGGGGGAAGGAGAATGGGGCGCCAAGCTCTGATTTCTAAGTCGGTTTCTTCTTTGTCCCAGCTCCTTGAAGTCTAGCCGTGTGGTCTTGGGGGTCATCCCCTCCCCTGGATCTGTTTGTCAGCTGTACACTCAGGACCATCTCTCCTCCCACAGGGCCTTTGACAGAGAGGATATGGGCCTAGCTTGGCCCCGGCCCCACAGTCAAGTGGGACGCCCAGCACTGGCCCAAGCTGTAGCAGGAAAAGGGCAGCCGCCAGCCGCTGCTGAGGGTGTTCTATGTACCAGCACAGCCGGTGCTTCACACAGCGGTGTCAGTGAGTCCTCCCTGTAATCCATGAAGGAGACACTTCCGTTCTCCCGCAGGCAACACTCCAAGGCACGGAGAGGTCAAGGGACCTACTCAGGGTCAAAAAGCTGGGGTTATAATGCAGGTGATTTGGCTCCAGAGTCGCCAGACTTCATCGTACACTGTAATTCATGCTCAAATGTCTCCTATTAAAAATAATGCAACGGGCAACTCTTAACAGCTGCCTGTCTACCCATCTGTGTATCTATCCATGCATCCACCATCCATCTCTCCACTGTGTCCCCAGAGCACAGGAATTTAAAGGTCCAGGTTAAAATGGAAAGCAACCAGCCACCACCTGCAGACAATGCTGCAGATTCTGGACCCCCAGCCTGGGCTCCCCTGGAGGGGCTCCTGTCACTGTGTCCATCAGCCTCTGCTCAGGGAGAGGGCAGTGCTCAGATTCTGAGGGTGCAGAAGGCCCAAGAGCACAGGAGTCCAGGTCCCCTGGAGCTATACTCCCTTCAAGCGGTTGAAAGGGAGATAAACACCCCAGCCTCCGGTCCATTGGCAGCGGTGGGAGCGGGCAGGCAGCTGTGCTGCTCACGTGCTCTCAGCTCCCAGCCGGTCTCTTGGGAAGCAGACCCGGTGTGCCCGCTGGACCGTCCGCTCACCGGCTGCCGGCGGCTCTCCGCTCCTGGCTGCACCTCCTCACTCGGTGCCTGCTCCTCGGGTCTGCTCCCCAAGCCCAACCCCGTCCCACATCCTGGGCTCCCGGTCTGCTTGGAGGACACCTCTGATGCCACCCATCCTCTGCCAGTTTCCTCTGGAGCAGCTCAGAGTGATAAACGTCAGGACGGCCACCCTTAGACCCCAGAAGGAGCTGCTGGTGAGCTCTGGACTGCCTGCTGTCAGGGCGCGTGGGGTGTGTCGCTGAGCACCCTCTGCTCCCAGCAGAGCAGGCCCTGTCTCCCGTGGACAGACTCGGAAAGCGGTGACCCAGAGCAGACCTGGCCCCCTATCCGTCTACTGAGGGCCTCACACAGGTATCCTGTGCTGTCAGTGACAGCCTCTCGGGATAGTACGTAGTACATGCGTGCTTAGCTACTCAGTCATGTCCGACTTCTTGCTACTCTTGGGACTGTAGCCTGCCACTGTCCATAGGATTTCCCAGGCAAGAATACTGGAGTGGGTTGCCATTTCCTCCTCCAGGGGATCTTCCCGACCCAGGGATCGGCCCCCATCTCCCGTATCTCCTGCGTTGCCACTTCCTGCAAACAAGCTGCCTGCCTGCTTTGCGNTTTCCCAGGCAAGAATACTGGAGTGGGTTGCCATTTCCTCCTCCAGGGGATCTTCCCGACCCAGGGATCGGCCCCCATCTCCCGTATCTCCTGCGTTGCCACTTCCTGCAAACAAGCTGCCTGCCTGCTTTGCGGTACTGAACACGGGTCAGCCTTCACGGTGTGGCTCCTGACTGCTTCCTTTACCAGCTGGGTGGCCTCGGCCAGCCTGTTTAACCTCTCTGTGCCTCAGTTTCCTCATCTGGACCAATAATGATACCCACACCCCACAGGGGTTTTCTGGAGGTCACACCGCAAAATGTAATGGACTGCTCGGTACCCCCAGCCCTCGGTGTGCCCGCAGCAGCTGTCGGCCACAGTGGCGACATTTGTCCTTCTCTCTCCCTGGCCAGGTCCTCAGCCTGGCTACCTGCCCCTCGCTCACTGGGGCTGCTTTGCAGGGCATCAGCCTTCAGCGGCTCAGATGAGCTTTGCACTCCGCTAGATGCCCTGGGTTCTCTTTTCTCCTCTCAGCAATGAATTCTGCTTTCAGCATCTGGCGAAGAGTAAAAAGTGATAACGAAGATGCTTCTGGGGAGTCACATAAGACGCAGAATGAATCATAATAGCTATGATCAGACAAATCAACTGGAACACAAATCTCACTGTAGAGATTTTTATGTAATTCCACTTAGCAGTTCTATAGGCTGCACGGTTCTAACCTCACCAGGAGTTAAAACCATGGCAGCCGGGAAAAGTAACTCACTAAATCGATTAACAGTTAAAGAAGCCTGATGTGTTTAACCAGTTTCTCACTTCATCTGATTCTTCAGCAACTCCAGTGAGTGGCTACTATTATTCTCGTTCTGTCTGAAATAAGACTGAAGCCCGGGGCAGGCTCTGACGCATGCCAGATCACAAGCCTATATGGAGTGGAGCCAGCACTCAAAGCCAGCTCCTTTTTCTGGGGGGCAGTTGCAACTCTGGCATAAAATATTTTAACTTTATCAATAAGCAAAATTAAAAATGATAATACCCCGCTGGACTTTTGGGGAAAGAAAATGAAGACATGCACAGAAGAGAACTCTCACTGTGTGTGGGTCCTGGAAGCTCCGGACATAGAGCGGCCGTTTCAGCTGCTCTGATGTGTAACTGATAAGAAACCACAGAGTCCCTTACCGGCTCTCCAGGGGGCCCTGGTTTTCCATCTCTGCCCTCTTTGCCTTCTTCTCCCTGCAAGAGAAATTCAAACCGGTTATCTGGCTGCAGACGCCCAGAGGGAAGGAAGGACAGACTTTTTTTTTTTGCCAGGTGTACAGCTACATCCACACATGACCGACAGAACTGCCTGCGTTTCCAGGTTTACTCCCCAGCACCACCATTCTGACTTGGATCCTCTGTTCGGCAACGCCTGGCGCACAGTGGAAAAGCAGTACATTGCACTGGCATCACTTTTTATTGCTGATGGATGGAGAGAAGCCCCTCCTGGACATTCTCTAACTTAGGACACTACAGGCTTCATCTCCAGGCCTCCTGTGTTGACGACAGCAATGGGGAGGATGCGGCTTCTGATGAAGGTGACAAGGGCCCCCGAGGACTCAAGGAACTCCTGGAACTTGAGAGGGGCTCTGAGAATGACAGCCAGGGCCACGTCTGGGCGTAGGAAGGCCACCAACATGTCACATTTCATTCCATGAAATCAAGCTACGACTCCCACCTGCTCCCCACCCGCTACTAGCCAACCCGCTGCTCTCAATCAAGACACCATTAGCCTCATGTTTCTCTAAGAGACTATGAGGTTGCAGGACTCCCTGCAGATCAGGACAATGATACGTCACACAGGCTCAAGTTCCAATCCGGGGCTACTTAGACTAGCTGGGTTCCGGGGAAAGAAAGCAGCAGGGCCGAGGGAACCAGAGTCACAGCGGGCAAGGTTGGAACTCACTTGCACCAACAATGCATGTGATCTTGGGTGAATTCCTGGCATTCTCAGCTCCGAGTGGCCCCTCTCCTAAACAGAGATGACAAACCTGCTTGGCAGAGTCATGAGGGGGCTCAGAATCAGTGCTGCCACCTGAGATGCTTAACCAACCAGCGACAGCAAATGACACCAGCAGTGAAGCTGCACCCGTGCTGACAGGTGTGCAGGAAATCATGCTGTGCCCCTCATCAGCATCTGCAACGTCAGTGCCTGGGTACCAGGGGGAAACACCGCAGACGGTAATTTAAGTTTACTGACCATCCGGGCCACTGGCCAATGCTCCATGTGCATCCGTAACCCATAACGATCCCGCTCCTGGCATAACCATGGTAATACCAGGTAAGCCAGCTGGGCAGGCCCGAGGCCAGGCAGTGTTGGTCCTTTTCTCAATTAAGAGTTAACTCCAGAAACTGCTTCTCCCCCTGCACAGAGTGGTGGGGAGGAGCGTCAAGAGACCCACGCACAGCAGAGAAAGCCCATGGAAGAGGGTGAGATCAGCACAGCAAGGAGAGCGGCTGGGACTGGAGGCTGGAGACCTTGGCATGAACCAAGGAGTCGGGCTGCGGCGAGGACCACGCAGGTTAACATGTGGAGAGCGCTTTGCCCACAGCCCGCCCTGCAATTAGCACCAGGCACACAGAGACTATTATGATTCCTATCGCCCAGGCAGAAGGGAGAGGAAGAGTTTTCTAGACAAGGATGATTCATTAGAGGAAGGCAGAGTAATGCAGAGTGGCTGGGAGGAAGAGCTGTGGAGTGAGAATGGATTTTACAGGGACAGAGTTGAAGAGACAGAGAGGAAGAAACAGGGTTCAACTCACGAGGTGCCACGGAGGTCAAAATCTTGGCTTCCATCTGCTGATAACCATGAGCAGGTGAGTTTTGCATGGGAAGGGAAGAAGGGAGGCAAGAGAGGGGGAAGAAGGAATTCTTCTAAATCACAAAATCACATCTAAGGTCATTTCTTTCCTCTCCAGTTACCCTAGGACTTTGATGATAAGGGTTTGGCACAAAATTCAAACTAGGATCTTCTCTCCATACCTTTACAATGCTGGAATGAAATCAAACATTCCCTAGTTGCTCTGACACACTAGGCCACATGGTTGCAGTTTATTCCAACAGAGGTTTCACATCCCAGCCTGTTTTTTTTAAGATCTGTGCACCCTGGACAGGGGACTTAATCTCTGGGGTGGTGTGGCCTCAGTGAGGGCTACTGGCGATGTCCAGGAAATGCCTCCTTGCCCAATGGGGGCGTTTATCAGACATTCAAGGAGGAAGAGCTCCATAAAAACCATTCACTCACCCACATATTTATTTCAGTAATATTTTCCATGTGCTCAGCACATGTGGGGAGCAAAAAAGCCTGGTGTCATAGAATCCACAGCCCAGAACATAACCCAGTGACTACCAGCTGCTCTCGTGTATGTCCCCAGATCTAGCAACTAGTAGGTGCCTAATTAGAGTGTGTTGAAGAATCAAATCAATTAATAATGGGGGAGGTGGTCACAGATCAAACCATGACATAAAGATGTGATACCTGCTGAGGCAGACACTTAAGCAGAAAGGAAAGAGACTAAGCCTAGGGGGGTCTGGCCTGAGGGGCAGAGAGCACTTCGAGTGATGCCTGGGATGAGATGGGAAAGATCAAAGGCATTGACTAGTGAAAGGGGTGACAGAGGGCATTCGCGGGGGACACAGACATATGTGCAAAGGCCCCGTGGCCTGGAGAAGAGAGGGTGCAGTGTTTAGGAACCCAAAGAAAGCCAGGACACGGCCAGCACAGCTGGAGCAAAAGGACACCCGGTGGAGGGCGGGGGTGGGGCCTGCGGCCAGGAGCGGCGCCAGGAGCAGGCACACTCCAGGCCCGGAGCCACACGAGGACGCACTCTCAATGAGAAGGCAGCAGGCAGCCTCCCTGGGCCCGCCTTATTACTAACATACTGGAGAGTCTGACCCTACTGAGAAATATATTGGGTTGCCCAAGAGGTTTGTTCAGTTTTCCCATAAGATGTTGCAGAAAAACCCAAACGAACATTTTGGCCAACCCAATATTGAACTGAGAAATCCAGAACAGCAAGCTTCCCGGGTGGCTCAGATGGTAAAGAATCTGCCTGCAATGCAGGAGACAGGGGTTCAATCCCTGGGTTGGGAAGATCCTCTAGAGAAGGGAATGGCAACCCACTCCAGCATTCTTGTCTGGAGAACGTCATGGATAGAGGAGCCTGGCAGGCCATAGTCTATGGGGTTGCAGAGAGTCGGACACGATTGAGTGACTTTCACTTCACTTCACTTCAATTTTGCAGTATGTTTAAAGAATCATAGATATTATTACATTCTGACAAGTAGACTTTTGGGCACCATCCTACACAAGTAAGGAAAGGGCTATGATGTAAAATAATCTATTGTAGATTTTTAAAATAGTTTTATAAAGTTTATCAGGCAATAAAGAATAATCATATATATTTTGATACATTTATTGGGTAGAGTGTATGTAAAATTTATGAGCGTTTAATATCAGTGCGGAANTTCAGAGTAAGTGAATAGCAAGAAGCAGGTACATCAAAGAAGTTTCCAAATTTAAATACTTTGTTTCTAGCAGCCTTACAAGAAACAACGAGAAACAATATTCTGTTTGACAAAATCTGTTATTTTTAACCTGATGGTAAAAGTCAAAAGTTGAAACAGAGATAGTGAAAGAGTTAGTGGCTCAGTCATGTTGGACTCTGCAACCCCATGGACTAAAGCCCACCAGGCTCCTCTGTCCACGGGATTCTCCAGACAAAAATACTGGAGTGGGTTGCCACTGCCTAATCCAGGAGATCTTCCCGACTGAGGGATCAAACCCACATCTCCTATGTCCTCTGCACTGCAAATGGATTCTTCACCCAGTGAGCCATCAGGGAAGCCCTCTCAGTATGACTCTTGAGGATATGAACTGACCACCTTAAGCTTCAGAAAGGGCTTGTAGAAATCTGTACTATACACAGGTTCAAAGTATATTTGTAGAGGGCATCGATAGTCATTTTAAACTTATCTCAATTCATTGAATATCGTCTCTGGCATTGGGACAGGAGGTGGAGGGGTGGAGGAGGGAGAGAAAAACAACTTGAAATACAGATAGTGTCATTCCATTAAAGAATCTTCAATAAGCTTCCTTTTGCCCCCAAATAAAGTAGCCTAATCAGGTATGCTCTTCATGTGGGGAGGAGGGGCAGGAAGCATTCTCAGGTGAGACCTGGTGTGGTAAAATTTTAGCCTCAAGCAAATGTTCACAGTTGCTGATAGACCATTAANCTTTCTTCCAAGGACTAAGCGTCTTTTAATTTCATGGCTGCAGTTACCATCTGCAGTGATTTTGGAGCCCAAAAAAATAAAGTCTGACACTGTTTCCCCATCTATTTCCCATGAAGTGATGGGACCGGATGCCATGATCTTTGTTTTCTGAATGTTGAGCTTTAAGCCAACTTTTTTGCTTTCCTCTTTCACTTTCATCAAAAGGCTCTTTAATTCTTCTTCACTTTCTGCCATAAGGGTGGTGTCATCTGCATATCTGAGGTTATTGATATTTCTCCTGGCAATCTTGATTCCAGTTTGTGTTTCATCCAGTCCAGCGTTTTCATGATGTACTCTGCATATAAGTTAAATAACCAGGGTGACAACATACAGCCTTGACGTACACCTTTTCCTATTTACTTGATCAATGAAACAATTCAATGTACACTCAGGTGCTAACACTATTTATTTATTTAGTCATTCATTCAAATATTAGGGTTTCCCTTGTGACTCAGCTGGTAAAGAATCTGCCTCCAATGCGGGAGACCTGGGTTCAATCCCTGTGTTCAGAAGATCCCCTGGAGAAGGGAAAGGCTACCTACTCCAGCTTTCTGGCCTGGAGAATTCCATGTACTGTATAGACATGGGGTTACAAAAGGCCATGACATTACCAAGTGGCTTTCATTTTCAAATAGTAAACTAATATAAAAATAATTTTGCAAGGATTCCTCCCAATCCTAACACAAACACCACTTCCAAAGGTTTAAGAGCTACAGCAATAAATCAAGGAATTTCCACAGGACATTGGTATCTCCTTTTTGTGGATTCTTCATAGCTTTAAGCTCTAATACAATCGATTTGTAAGTGAAAACAAGATTTTAGCAACTGCCAACTCATCTTGGCATTTGAAAATTCAAGTTGTGTTCCGATGTTTGCTTCATAAATGAGAACAAACAATAAAGATTCTGGAATCGAGCCTTAAGTGGCAATTTTGTTGATGATGCATGATGCAGAACAGAATGCATTTTGCTCGGCCACACGGTGCTATCTTTGCAGAGTTGGCAGCAGTAGAACTTTTTCTGTGTAGGATGTTAGCTAAGGTTTGTGAAAGGCCACCAATTACATACCTTCTAAGCCAAAGAGATGCTTTTCATAGCTATTTATACACTTCAATCCTAAATGGCCAGAATTCCACGGGTTATCAAGGACAACGTGATCTTAAACAAAAGTAATAAACCCTTCTTTCCTTCTAATTTACACAGAAAACTTGTATGAGACCAGATCAGATGCAATTATTTTGGTGAACTTTGGAGAAGGAGTTAATTTATCATTGTCAAACGAGCAATCTAAAGCAGAGAGACCCAACACATTGCCCAAGTTCATGCATGCAACCATGGAATTGAGACCAGGACTCATGATTCCTGATCCAGTCCTTCTTTTCTAGCTATGTAACCTCTGACTTCAGATATAATTGTTCATTTTTTATTTGTAAGGACCTTAACCTGAGCTTTCATCTCTGCATGTTAAGACCCCATTTTGCTCCTTTACACTGACACACTTCCCTAAAGGTAATCATACTCATATTTTTATTTCTTCATTCCATTGTTGAATACTGTAACCTGACTGTCGTAGTTTCCCATCCCAGTGAAAATTAGCTTCTAAGGGCCTCCAAATAGTTCCTGCAGTAGGAGTAGTTTTAATCACTCTCAGTTGTTTCCAACTCTTTGCAGCCCCATGGACTGTAGCCCACCAGGCTCCTCTGTCCATCGGTTCTCCAGGCAAGAATACTACAGTGTGTTACCTTCCCTTCTCCAAGGGATTTTCCTGACCCAGGGATCAAACCCAGGTCTCCAGCATTGCAGGCAGGTTCTTTGCCATCTGAGCCACAAGGGAAGCCCGTCATCATTGTAACTGAGAACTAAAAACTAGAAAACTTGGATTTACTGGAACTTTTCTTCTCCTCAAAAAACAGGTATCATTGATAAGAGATGAGAAACCTCTGTTTTGTTTTACATTGGTGACCCCTACCCCTTCCTTAAAAAAAAAAAAATGTTAGTAGAAATCCATAAACAAAACAAGAACTGTATTTAGGATTAAAATTTGATACTGGAAGTAACAGGAGATTTACAGAGGCACCTCACCTTGGCTAACCTGAGTATCATAACAACTAAATATACAACTGGTGCTGATTCTTACATAGCCAAATTATATAGATTTGAGAATCAATTGCTTTAAATTTTGTTTCCTATCTCAATAACTCTGAACTTTGGTGGCCTGCAGGTTTTTTTGTTCCCAAGAGAATGACACATTCAATTAGGTACAATGTAATTCTTACTGCAGTTCTGATTGCCATGTGGACTTTTCTAGCTTCTTGGGCCACAGATGGAACTATAGGGAAATAGGACCAGTATTGGCCAAATTGTTAATGCTAAATCTAAAGAGGTCGTTGGCTTCTACTATATTCAGTGCTTGCAGAGAGTATGGATAGACCCCTAGAACTTGGAGGCTACCTGAGTAATTCTTTGTATCATCACATCCAAGGGAGAAGTTAATGGAAAATGACCTCAATTTCACATTGGCAAGACTACCAAGGACTCAAACCCTATAAGAGTGAAGATCACATTTCCTAAAGTAGAATCCCTGTCTAGCTGAGGTGTTGTTCTGAAGATTAAAGGAATGTATCATGTGTGGAAATGAAATACCCTGGTCTCCTATAGCTTCTTTGTTTTAAACACAAAGATAATTAAGGCAATCAATACTAGTTTAATCTTATCTTTTACCATTATCATATATTTGGTCTATTACTGGTATTGATAGCTACCATTTAGTTTATAGGTTGTAAAATGATGAGGAGTTTAGTTGGAAGTATAATAGTACACACTAAAGCTTAATGTATGAATGTTGGATCATGTGAAATGACAGTGTCTGCAAAACTATTAGGAAGAAAGAAAGTTCAAAATATTTTTTAGCCGCCTTAATTTGCAAAGTTAGTATTATATTGATATTCCTATTTAACCAGATAAGAAAACCAGATAGTACTAAGAGACTGTAATGTAGATGGCAAAGTGATGTGTTGGTACAGTTCTGGCCATAACTAAAGACTGCATCTGTTTGAAGGGAATTGGGAAATTGGAAGTGGGCGGGGAGGAATGGAGCACCATGACTACCTAGTTTCTCCTCTTGAAATGTCTTATCTGTATTTATTTGCACGTAATTTACTCATAAATCCCTTTAAGTCAGGTCTTGTATCCTGAACTTCTTAAGTATTCATAGTCTAAGCAAGTTGTCACTAAACTGAATTACAATTCAGAATAGACAGAAGGCTTATCCTAGTAAGGATCCTCTATTGTCTTTATCTGAGGCAAAATTCTAGTATCCTAGGTTGGTACCTTGAGTTGTTATTGACTTAATTGTAAATTTAATTGTTTTAGGAGAAAGATGGCAATCGAGATATTTTCACATGTATGTTTGGTGTCTGCTTCTTGATTCATGAATCTCAAAGAGGGAAAGGAATAAATTAAACTTGGATTTGAAAGCTAATGAACAACAAAGGAATTAAGAAACTCTCCAAGCAATATAACCTAAAACCTGGATATCTGTTTATATATTAATACCACATGTTGAATTAATATATATCATCCAGGCATATTGATGAATGTCCTGTTTCCAAAAACATGAGTACTTTAGGACTTCATGGATTTAATTGTCTTCCTCTATTCATCCTATGGAGAAGGCACTGGCACCCCACTCCAGTACTCTTGCCTGGAAAACCCAATGGATGGAGGAGCCTCATAGGCTGCAGTCCATGGGGTCGCTAGGAGTCAGACACGACTGAGCAACTTTACTTTTACTTTTCACTTTCATGCATTGGAGAAGGAAATGGCAACCCACTCCAGTTTTCTTGCCTGGAGAATCCCCTGGACAGGGGAGCCTGGTGGGCTGCCGTCTCTGGGGTCACACGGAGTCGGACACGACTGAGGCAACTTAGCAGTAGCAGCATTCATCCTATAGTTGAAAAAAACTTTGTCTACAAAATTTCATTTATTAAGTAACACGTTTATGTTTTCATTACAAATTAATTCTATATAGAACTCTCAAATGATACTTCTGATTGACATAAAATACACAGAGAGATTAACTCAGCTGATAAAATTAAAACCAATTTTAAACCAAAGGCTAAGCAATCTGAAATTTTAGCCTCAGCAGTCCTTAAGTTTGAGATATTGTGATTTTATTTAAGTTTCTTGAAATATGTAAAATAGCTCATAGATTTCTAATTTGCTTCTCCTTAGCAGTTTCAGGTTCAGGTTCAGTTCAGTTCAGTTCAGTCACTCAGTCATGTCCAACTCTTTGTGACCCCATGAATCACAGCATGCCAGGCCTCCCTGTCTATCACCAACTCCTGGAGTTCACTCAGACTTGCATCCATCGAGTCAGTGATGCCATCCAGCCATCTCATCCTCTGTCGTCCCCTTCTCCTCCTGCCCCCAATCCCTCCCAGTATCAGAGTCTTTTCCAATGAGTCAACTCTTTGCATGAGGTGGCCAAAGTACTGAAGTTTCAGCTTTAGCATCTTTCCTTCCAAAGAAATCCCAGGGTTGATCTCCTTCAGAATGGACTGGTTGGATCTCCTTGCAGTCCAAGGGACTCTCAAGAGTCTTCTCCAACACCACAGTTCAAAAGCATCAATTCTTTGGCGCTCAGCCTTCTTCACAGTCCAACGCTCACATTCATACGTGACCACAGGAAAAATCATAGCCTTGACTAGACTTAGTTGGCAAGGTAATGTCTCTGCTTTTGAATATACTGTCTAGGTTGGTCATAACTTTTCTTCCAAGGAGTAAGCGTCTTTTAATTTCATGGCCGCAGTCACCATCTGCAGGTTCAAAGGAGGTTTAAAAGGAGAGCCAGACAGTACACAGTGTTTCATCCTGCTCTGCCTTTGAACATGTACTGCTTCTGTCTGGAAAGTCTTCCTTTTCCTCCTTCTTCATTTGCCAGGGACAAACTCTGCTTCAGAATTCACTTTCTGAATGGGATCCTCTGGGAAGAATATCCTAAAACCTACTTTCCTTCCCAGGTCTAGGATAGATTTCATTCCTATAGGCTCCCATTGTTAACAGTTACATAAAATAGAAAATCAACAAGGATCTCCTCTATAGCACAAGGAACTCTACTCAATAACTGTAATAACCTATAATAGGAAAAAAATCTGAAAAAGAATGAATATAAGTATATGCATAACTGAATCACTATGCTATACACCTGAAAGTAACACAACATTGTAAGTCAATTATACTCCAATGAAACTTAAAAAAAAAAAAAAAAACTTGCAAGAACACATACAAATCTAAGGGTACACATGAAATGTTTTTTAAAAACTGTGACAACCTAGAGGGCTGGGATGTAGTGGGAGGTGGGAGTGGGGTTAAGGAGAGAAGGGACATTTGTATGTGTGTTCAGTTGCTCAATCGTGTACAACTCTTTCAGCCCTATAGACTGTAGCCTGCCAGGCTTCTCTGTCCATGGGATTCTCCAGTCAAGAATACTGGAATGGGTTGCCGTTTCCTCCTCTAAGGGACATTCCTGACCCAGGGATCTAATGCACATCTCTTGCATCTCCTGCATTGGCAGGATCACTAGGGCCACCTGGGAGGCCCATGTGTATGCTTGTGACTGATTCATGTTGATGTATGGCAGAGGCCGGCACAATATTGTAAACCAATTGTCCTCCAATGAAAAAAAAGGAGGAAAAAAACAAAAAATACTATAAAAAATATTAAAATTTTTAAAAAGGAAATTTTAAAAAATTGTCAGAACAGAAAGGAAAAAACGTTAAAGAATAAGAATAAATTTATTAAATAAGAGGAACTTGCACAAACCAATGACAACCAAAAGCTGCAAACTGGAAATATTATTGTTCAGACCTCTGTGCCTGAAGTTCATCGTACAATTTAAAACATATTTTTATGATAATTTGAACCGCACTGCTGCTTAGACCTCCTGAACACTTGAGCTCTGGGATAGCCTTCCCCATAACTTGGCTCTCTAGCAGTCTCTTTAGAATACTGTCTCTAAGTGTCCCCCACAGGAGAGGTCAGTCTAGAACTTAGAGGACACAGAATCTTTAGGACAGTGAGGAAATTCAATGGAGTAAAGATGCACCTTGAAGTGAGGAAGACTACATTGATGATCTGGAAAACCAGTCTTCTGACCATCTAAGTACCCAACCAGAAACCAAGGCACTGGTATCAACTTCCTCCTAGGCTTCCACTCTCCCTTCACTCAGCATTCTCCTTCCCAGCTAAGCACTAATAGATCTCGGTTTGTCCTGCTCCTCTCCTTCCACATGGCTCCATCTCCTCTCTCCTAGATCACATTCCTGACTCCTCTTACATCCCTTTCTCTGCCCCAGTCCACTCTTGCTTCCAGAGAGAATTTTCTAAGAGAAACATGGAGTATTCAGTCATCAGACCGAGTTCAAATATTAGCTCTCACTGTGTGTCTCTGAGAAAGAACTTTCCAGCTCTGAGTCTTCTCTCTCAAAAATAGGAATATCCATAGAACTGCCTTCAGTGAGTCCATGAGGATTCACATAAAAGCCTCCGAGTTTACCTCTGAGTAAGTAAATAAATAAATGTATTTTTTTACAAAAATGATGCCAGAACTTACTGTGATATATGGCAAAATGTTTTCTCATCTCTCTCTCTCTCTCTCTTTTTTTTTCTCTCATTAGAATGTGAGATAGGTTCTTAAAGTTAAAAAAGTTTTCTTTTATCTGTTTCTTCACACCAGGGAAATTCCTGGTAGCTGGGAAGCACTAAATAATTGCCTATTAGGTAAGTTTTCATTCCAATCCCAAAGAAGGTCAATGCCAAAGAATGCTCAAACTATTGCACAATGGCACTCATCTCACATGCTAGTAAAACAATCCTCAAAATTCTCCTAGCCAGGCTTCAGCAATATGTGAACCGTGAACTTTCTGATGGTCAAGCTGGTTTTAGATAAGGCAGAGGAACCAGAGATCAAATTGCCAACATCTGCTAGATCATGGAAAAAGCAAGAGAGCTCCAGA
>SJYV01051606.1:0-19079 GCA_006410875.1 Neotragus pygmaeus
TCCCTTGGACTGCAAGGAGATCCAATCAGTCCATTCTGAAGGAGATCAACCCTGGGATTTCTTTGGAAGGACTGATGCTAAAGCTGAAACTCCAGTACTTTGGCCACCTCATGTGAAGAGTTGACTCACTGGAAAAGACTTTGATGCTGGGAGGGATTGGGGGCAGGAGGAGAAGTGGACGACCGAGGATGAGATGGCTGGATGGCATCACGGACTCGATGGACGTGAGTCTGAGTGAACTCCGAGAGATGGTAATGAACACGGAGGCCTGGTGTGCTGCGATTCATGGCGTCGTAAGGAGTCGGACACGACTGAGCGACTGAACTGAACTCAACTGAATGATAATCCTGTATGCGTGTTAGCAAAAGAGACACAGATGTATAGAACAGTGTTTTGGACTCTGTGGCAGAAGGAGAGGGTGGGATGCTTTGGGAGAATGACATTGAAACATGTATAATGTCATATATGAAAAGATTCACCAGTCCAGTTTCTATGCATGAGACAGGATGCTTGGGGCTGGTGTACTGGGATGACCCAGAGGGATGGTATGGGGCGGGAGGTGGAGGGGTGGGTGGTGTTCAGGATGGGAAACACGTGTACATCTGTGGTGGATTCATGTTGATGTATAGCAAAACCAATATAATATTGTAAAGTAATTAACTTCCAATTAAAATAAATAAATTTATATTAAAAAAGAAGCAAAAAATTATTTTGCAAAGAATAAAACTGGCTTAAAACTCAACATTCAAAAACTAAGTTTATGTTACCCTTTCCCACCACTTTATGGCAAATAGATGGGGGAAAGTTGAAGCGGTGACAGATTTTATTTTCTTGGGCTCCAAAATCACTGCAGATGTTGACTGCAACCATGATATTAAAAGACACTTGCTCCTTGGAAGAAAAGCTGTGACAAATCTAAACAGTGTATTAAAGAGCAGAGACATTACTTGGCCAAGAAAGGTCTGTAAACTCAAAAATATATTTTTTCCAGTAGTCATGTATGGATGCAAGAGTTGGACCATAAAGAAGGCTGAGAACTGAATAACTGATGTCTTTGAACTGTGGTGCTAGAGAAGACTCTTGAGGTCCCTTGGACTGCAATGAGATCCAACCAGTCCATCCTAAAGGAAATCAGTCTTGAATATTCATTCAAAGGACAGATGCTGAAGCTGAAGCTCCAGTACTTTAGCCAACTCATTGGAAAAGACCTTGATGTTGGGAAAGATAGAAGACAAAAGGAGAAGAGGGCATCAGTGGATGCAATGGTTAGATAGCATCATCGATGCAATGGACATGAACCTGAGCAAACTTTGGGAGATAGTGAAGGACAGGGAAGCCTGGCATGCTGCAGTCCATGGGGTTGCAAAGAATCAGGCACAATTTAGCAACTCAATAATAACAACAAATACAGTATTAATAGCTCGTATCTGCAAAATCCCAAACTCCTAATTTATCCCTCCCTGACCCCCTTTCCCCTTGGTAATCATATATCTGTTTTCTTTGTGAGTCTGTTTCTGTTTTATAAATAAGTTTATTTGTATCATATTTTAGATTCCACATATAAATGATATCATATGGTATTTGTCTTCTTTCTGATTTACTCCACTTAGTATGATAATCTCTAGGCTCATCCATGTAGCTACAAATGGCATCGTTTCCTTCTTTTCTATGGCGAAATAATATTCCATTGTATACATATGCCATATCTGCTTTATCCACGCATCTGCTAATGGAAACTTAGGTTCTCGTCTTCTTCTAAGTTGGACAAAACCTAATAATATTTTTCTAAATGTTCTAAAGTGTTCGAAATGACCATTACACATGAACAGTGTTATGTATCTGATCAATATTTAATAAGTTTCTATTACATGCTAGGCACTGAGTCTATAGACTCAGTCTATAAAGACAAAAGACAAGAAACGTATATAGGCTCTGCCTTGACTGTGGGGAGCAAAGAACTGGAAACAGTAGGAATACCAAACGTGAGCAGTGCTGGCCTAGTAGTGTGTGTAAGGCCCTGAGACATGAGAGAAAGTCTCCAGAGAGCAAGAGCTGCGTGAGAACTAAGTCTAGAAAAAGCAAGAACGTGCTTATCACACAGACAAGGACGGGGGAAGAGCAGTTAGAGAAGGAGCTGCAAGTGCAAAGCACTGATGCTGGAACAACTGGGTGTGCTGGAGAAGTGAGTGTGAGCAGTAATGCCAAAGGTGGTACAGTGATCATGCCAGAAGGCCCAGGGTCTTCACCTCAAATGGCCCAAGGAGGAGTCTCAACTTATCTGCACAGAATAGGCAACTGTTGAAGGACTTTATGAAGTGCTGCCTGCTCAGTTTTATGTTATACTGATAGAGAGATAACTTTAATGTCCATGTAAAGTGGCCTGGAGGAGCCAAACCTACAGGTTAGGACACTAGGAGAATAATTCTGGTGAGAGATGAAGGAACTCTGGAAATCAATAAGGGGGAGGAAGATGAGCAGCACTGATTTCTCCATTTGCTTATGATAAATATAAAAACGGCTTACATGTTTTTACAGGAGTAAATATTTCCCCAACAATATTATCACAATCACTTCCACTCTGCTTAACAAGAAGTACACTCAGGTTACGGCTTCCCCTGTGGCTCAGCGGTAAAGAATCCATGAGCAATGCAGGAGATGCAGGAGATGTGGGCTCGATCTCTGGGTCAGGAAGATCCCTTGGAGGCAGGCATGGCAACCCATTCCAGTAGTCTTGCCTGGAGAATCCCATGGACAAAGGAGCCTGGAGGGATGCAGTCCACATGGTCACAAAGAGTTGGACATGACTGAAGCAAGTGGGCATACACACACACTCAAGTTAAGACTCTACAGTATATGAAACAGTCAAAGTAAAAATCTTGACTTAGAGCACTAACCTCTAATGTAGAATATTCTGTTAACCTTATCAGTCTCAGAAAGAAGTTCTGATTTTTTGTAAATAAGTGAAAAATTCTGACATTTAAAGGAAATGTAGTCACACTTTTACAAAAATGCCCTCCATAGGCTATTTACGTTTTTACCTCCTTCATCTGTATCACAAATATATGTGTGTTGAACTTTTAAACAATAGACAACAGGTGTCTTAATCTGTGACACTTGCCATACTATTTCATAAATGCCCAATTAATACCAACATCAAATCTGAGATCAAGTATCTTCTACATTGGGATGCGAATATTTAAAAAATTAAAGAGCTCATCTGCCTAGAATTTTCCAAGCAGAAGTTTCACAACTAAATTTTCAACTGAGGGCTACATTTAAACTCAGCTAATAACTGTTACATCAGACAAACACATTTAACACTTACTGGTCAACCTAGCAATTGGTTCCATTTACGTTTTCACTCTGTAAAGGGAACAGCGATCCAAATATTTGAACAATGAATAGGTCCAGAGGGTCCTTCTGCCCAACTCTTTTTCTCACATCAGTTAGTGTCATCGGTAATCAGTTGCACGACTTTAGTAATTACTCATTTACATATTTAAACTGACATTTTGAAATGACAGTGAGAAGCTGACAATTAACTATTCTCTAAGGAAATGCCCTTTCTCTCCATATGGTTTCTACTCTGGGACTGACACTCACAGAGATTTTCAATTTACCAAACAATGGAGAGTCTCCCCAGCTGAGATCCCCATGTAAATTTATTTAGAATGCAAATACCTCAACTTCTGTATCAAGAATTTAAATGCCAATCCCACTGATGCTAAGAAGCCAGTTTTAAAACGAAAATTCATCTGCACCATAGACCTTGGATAAATTAATAGGAAATCACTGTAAGGCTTAAGGGGTTTTAATAGGTTTTCTTGTGATAGTTGTGCAGCATTCATGGGTGGGGGAGGAAGTCTTTAAGGAAAGGCCACCAGGTGCATTCTTTTTCCTCATAGGCTATGTTATCTTGGCTCTCTGTCTTAAAATAGAGATGGTAAACTTCTGTTTCAAGAATCAAATGAGATAAGGTTTAGAACAATTGATTGTAAACTATAAAAGCTTCTATAAACATTTGCAATTATTACTTTAGATGTTCACTAATCTGGCTACTCCAAATTAAAAAACTATAAAACAAAGGGCTGGTGGAAAAAAACAAAACTATCCTGAAAAATATATTTACAAAAAATGCATGTGAACAAACCAACCTATAGATTCAGTGTGATCCCAATGAAACATCTCAGCTGCCTGTGTTGAAGAAATTGACAAGCTGATCCTAAAATGTATAAGGGAACTTAGAGGACTAAGAACAGCCAACCTTAAAAAGAGAACAAAATTGGAGGATTCACACTTCTCAATCTCAAAACTTAAAACAAAGCAACAGTAATCAGAATAGTGTGGTACTGGTATGTGTATAGGCACGCCTACAGACAGAGAAGAACTGGGAGTCAAGAAATGAATGTTTATGTTTATTGGTTATGTCAATTGGTTGGTGATAAGAGAGTCAAGAAAATAGGAAAGAATAGTCTTTTCAACAAATGGTGCTTGACCAAATTGACCAGTTTAGTTCAGTTCAGTTGTTCAGTCATGTCTGACTCTTTGTGACCCCATGAATGGCAGCATGCCAGGCAGGCCTCCCTGTCCATCACCAACTCCCGGAGTTCACTCAGACTCAAGTCCGTCAAGTCAGTGATGCCATCCAGCCATCTCATCCTTGGTTGTCCCCTTCTCCTCCTGCCCCCAATCCCTCCCATCATCAGAGTCTTTTCCAATGAGTCAACTCTTCTCATGAGGTGGCCAAAGTACTGGAGTTTCAGCTTTAGCATCAGTCCTTCCAAAGAAATCCCAGGGTTGATCTCCTTCACAATGGACTGGTTGGATCTCCTTGCAGTCCAAGGGACTCTCAAGAGTCTTCTCCAACACCACAGTTCAAAAGCATCAATTCTTCAGCGCTCAGCCTTCTTCACAGTCCAACTCTCACATCTGTACATGACCACAGGAAAAACCATAGCCTTGACTGGACGGACCTTAGTCGGCAAAGTAATGTCTCTACTTTTGAATATGCTATCTAGGTTGGTCATAACTTTCCTTCCAAGGAGTAAGTGTCTTCTAATTTCATGGCTGCAGTCACCATCTGCAGTGATTTTGGAGCCCCCCAAAATAAAGTCTGACACTGTTTCCACGGTTTCTCCATCTATTTCCCATGAAGTGATGGGACCGGATGCCATGATCTTCGTTTTCTGAATGTTGAGCTTTAAGCCAACTTTTTCACTCTCCACTTTCACTTTCATCAAGAGGCTTTTTATTTCCTCTTCACTGTATGCCATAAGGGTGGTGTCATCTGCATATCTGAGGTTATTGATATTTCTCCCGGCAATCTTGATTCCAGCTTGTGCTTCCTCCAGCCCAGTGTTTCTCATGATATACTCTGCATATAAGTTAAATAAGCAGGGTGATAATACAACTTGATAGCCACATGTAAAAAAATGAACTTGGATCCTTCTTCACACCATATACAAAAATAAATTCAAAATGCATCACAAATCTAATGTAAGAACAAAACCTATAAAGCCCTTAGAAGAAAACAGGAATATATCTTTGTGACTGTGGATTACCCAAAACTTTCTTAGATATGACACTGAAACACAAGCAACTAAAAGTTACATAGTGTATGATTCCATTTACATAAAATATCCGTAACAGGCAAATCTATAGAGACAGAAAGTAGATTAATGGTTGCCTAGGGCTGGGGAGGTTGTGGGGGGAGTGAAACAGGGAGTACCGCCATCATAACAATATTAAATCTTCCTAATCAAGAACACACGATGCTTTTCCTTTTATCCAATCATTTTTAATTTTACTAGAGGAATGTTATGATGTAGATATGTCATCAGGAAAACATAAATGATACTCCTTAGTTATGGGATGTGTGTATGTGCTCAGCCACTTTAGTTGTGTCTGATTCTTTGTGACCCCATGGACTGTAGCCTGCCAGGCTCCTCTGCCCACGGGATTTTTCTAGCCAAGAATACTGGAGTTAGTTGCCATGCCTCCCTCCAGGGGATCTTCCAGACCCAGGGATTGAATCCACATCTCTTGCATTGCAGGCAGATTCCTTACCAACTGAGCCACCTGGGAAGCCCAGTTATGGGGTACTGCATGATTTTGATTTGATTAGATTATATATTTTCCAAATTTTCAGCAACAAAAATATATATAACTAGGAAGAAGTTATTTTTAAAGGAAAATATATAATAAAATATACTTACATTTAAAGTATCTCACAAACAAGGAAAATGCCCGAAGGATTTTTCAATATACATGACACACCACTGTTTATTCTTGGTTATTTATTCATCAGAATTTATTGATTGAGGGCTATATGGCAAATACTGTGCTAGAGCCTGAGTGTACAGTTAATAAACCATGATTCTGTCCCTCATGAAGGCTATGTTTAGTGGGAGAATGACAATAAATTGGCAAACAAAGCAATAAACAAATGCAATTACATGTTGAAAGGTTTCTTTGGAAGAAAGCCATTGGTATTATGATGGAGAATAATGCTGGGGTAGAGATGATTTATTTCATTTATTATTTTCTTATTTTGGTCATACCACTCAACTGGTAGGATCTTAGTTCCCTGACCAGGAATTGAACTAAAGCCCTTGGCAGTGAAAGCAAAGTCCTAATCACTGGACCCCCAGGGAAGTCCCTAACTCACTTTGATACAGTGGTCATGGAAGCTCTCTCAAAGACAATAAAGTCTGAGCTGAGGTTTGAAGACTAAGCCTAAATGAAACTGATGGTTTATGATATTTGTCAAAATGTGCAACATAAACAGTTTCTTAAGCTGAAGGATAAAGACAAAAGCTTTAGAATTCCAAAGGGAAATTAATGTCAGCCAATAGAGTAAAACCACTGAGAGGGTAACAGGCAGGAAGGCCAGGGGTCTCCAAGTGGAGGAATTAGCCTGCAAGTGTCAGACATTTTATCTCTCTTAAGCGGCAGGAGGAAATAAAATAGGGATTTTTTTTTCCTTCTCTATACAAATTTAAAAAGAAGTTTCTCTTAAAATTCTGTTGCCATAATGATACCTGGTTTCACCAGAAGTTAACCAATGCCTTTTTCTTATGGAAATATTTATCTTAAGCTATGCTAATGTACTATGCATTTACCCCAAACTCTGTCTTCAAGTCAGTTCCGCCTTTTGGGCTCAGAACCTACTTGATAAATCGGTATGTTATACTTCGATATTGTTCCTCTAACCTATGTAAATGAAACTATTTGTATGGTGATCTGCCCTTCTTCAAGATTCAAGTTAATCCTTTTATGGCCCAAGATGAACCATTTGGAGCCAAGGTTATCCCAAAATACATCTTATGGGTGAGGGGCCTGGTGCCATTCTAAGTTTTGAGACATTCCTTTTTCATTAATAGACTGCTGGTGACTATATCACATCCAGCTAAAGACTAGCATGCGGTACTCTTTCTGCCCTCTTCTGATGTCTATGTCAGAAGCTTTCTCTATCTCCTTTATACTTTAATAAAACTTTACTACACAAAAGCTCTGAGCGATCAAGCCTCGTCTCTGGCCCCAGATTGAATTCTTCTCCTCCAGGGGCCAAGAATCCTGGTGTCGTAATTCAACAACAACCTTTCATCTTGGGGGCTCATCCAGGATCCTTCAGGAGGAGGTAAGGATGCTTGGAGCTCTAGTTCTTCGTTCTCTTAGTGAACACATTTTCTGCTGTGCTTTACTAACTCTACGGTGTGCTTGTGTAAATGAATGACATGCCCTGCGCAAAGCAAGTGAGGAGCCCTGCTCTGCGGTTCCACAGTGATCTCATACGGCTTATGGCAGAAACCTGTCGGGGGTTTCTACCGATCTGCCAAGGCCAAGAGGCATCCAATGTCTCCTTTGGGAACCGACCAGAAATGGGCAAAGCATGTAGACCGAACTCTCCTTTCTCGGTCAAACTTTTCAGTCTGACCATTTCATAACTCCTTGGGAATTAGAAGTACTAACCTAATCTATTGGATCATAGACTTTGAAGGGACTTGTGATCTATACTGTTACTGTGTACTGTGGCAAAATTGGATTGATAGTCAAGAAAGCACCTAGCCTCGCTAGGAATCAGAAGTTCGGAAACTAGATGGAGCTTTAGCCCCAAGAACATCTCGGAGGTTAAAGGTTACTCAGATTGGGACTGCAGTGGGTTCCCCCCCCCCCAGTTTGGTAACACTGGCTTTTAGTGGACCAGAGGAGGCTTTCATACTGGTGTGGTGATGCTTGAAAAGAACATCCCAGCTTTATCTTCGTATCGGTCTTATCGTGGTCAGGAACATACTCAGGGTCGTGCACAGGCATTCAGGTGATGAATGTTTCCCCCAGAAGTCTTAGCTTGGGAGGAATTCCGGAAGGTTACTCTAATTGCACCCCGGGTGGCATCAGAGGCAAGCAAGGTTAAAGCTGAAGAGCTGGACGTTAGGTAGAGATGCTATCAGGTCTACCCCTGGTACATCCCCATCCCATCTCAGTGGTAGAACCGAGAGGGTTGAGGATAGCACCTGCATCAGTAAGGGACAGACTAAGTCCGACCAGGAAGGAAAAGCTTTTGGTGTAAAGTTTGTCTACACTCCCATCTAGAGCAGGGAGGGATGCCTCCAGTAGAAAAATGGCGCTGGTCGCTTTTTTCTCTCTTATAGATGGGAGCTAACAATCCCAGCCTCACTCTTTTGAACTGTATCTTGAAAAACTGGGATAGATTCGATCCCCAGGGCTTAAAGAAGACATACCTGGTCTTCCTATGCGATACTGCATGGCCACGGTATCCATTGGAGGACAGCGAACGGTGGCCAGTTGGAGGGTCTCTTAAGTATAATACTGTTTTACAATTAGACTGGTTCTGTAAGGAACAAGGGAAATGGGTAGAAGTAGCATATGTGTTGCCCTTTTTCTCTCTGCAAAATATGCCAGACTTATGTCCTAAGGGTATATATTTGGGCGTGAAACCTTCAGCTTCCTCTTGTCCTCCTACTTTGCCCCCGTACCCGGCGCTCCAAGCTGAGCAAGCTGAAAGCCAGAGAACTCCCCTCAGAATGGCTGCCTTGATCTCAGTGGAAATCCAAACTGAGATTCAAACTGCTTTGATCTCAGTGGAAATCCAAACTGAGATTCAAATTGCTTTGGTCTCAATGGAAACCCAAACTGAGATTCAAACTGCCCACGTGGAGGTCCAAACAACTCCTGTCTCAGTACGATCTCAGACTACCCTGGTTTCAGTAGAATCTCAGACCATCGAATTTAGAGATGAGATGGAGGACAGGAGACAAACAGACAAAGAAAAACAGGTTTCTTCAGTCTATCCCTGGGATCATATGCGCAAAACAGCCAGAGAGACTGAGGAACAGCCACACAAGCTTTTGCCTATTTATGAAACACCCACCAGGAGAAATAATCAGTCTATGAAATTTAATAAGCCTTTTACTTTTCAAGAAATACAAAGAATCAAGGAGGACCTGGGAGACTATTTAGAGGACCCAGAAAAATATATTAGAGCTTTTAAAGGTATTACTCTGCTTTATGACCTTACTCGGAAGGATGTGATGTATATCTTGGGACAAACGCTGACTCCCGACTCAAAGACTTGAATTTTGAGAAAAGCGGTTGCTTATTGTTAGGACCAAACGGGAGCCAAGACAGGCTCTAAGGGGCAGGCTATAGCCTAAGTTTCAGTCTATAGGGAAGCTGAGACACTGAGAACTCTCACAGGCAGTTCAGCTTGACCAATCAGAAAGGAATCCCCGTAGCCACGGCCCCCCCACCCCAAGCCAATTTGGATAGAGATGCAGGATAGGGATGTGAAGTTTAGAAGTCCCACGCATGCATACGGTTTGGCTAATCAGCTATGCTGGTACAAGAACAAAGAACCATCGGTATAAAAGTAGATGTGATTCAGAGCCCAGGGCTCTCGTCAAGACTCCACTGTGCTGGATGAGACGGGAGCCCTAGCTCGAGCTGGCAATAAACCCCTCTGTGCTTTTGCATTGCTGTGGACGTCTTATTCTCTCAGTTTTGGGGACTCAGACTTCAGGCATAACATTTGGGGGCTCCTCTGGGATCCCTTTAACTGGGAAGAATAACTCCCTCCTGGCAGAAGGGGTATCCTCACTAGGAGGAAAAATATATAAACACCGGTGTTAATTTTGGTTAGCCAGTGTAAGACTGAGGCCCAGCGAGCACGCTGGAAGGTAGCTGGCTCTGATAAGGAGAAAGCTTTCGTCAGGTCTGGTCAGGGGCAAATTAGTCGTCCTAGCTAGTGTAAGGCAAAGGCCCAGTGAGCACGCTGGAAGGTAGCTGGCTTTGCAGGGGAGAGAGAGAGCGCTTCTCTCTCGATTCTGAATTTGGTGGGCAGTGGACACCCTTCAGTAAGGTAACTTTAGGAGGCAAGAAAACTCAGGAGGCCCGAAGAAAACCTAGTGTTGTGTTTTCGGCTGACGTCTGTTTGTCCTCCGTTTGTCGCATCTTTATGTGTGCCGGCATCGTCTCTGCTCTCTGTGTGTTCTTTTTGTTTCCTGTAATTGACTCTGTGATTATGGGTCAGGGAGCTTCTACTCCGTTATCCATCATGACTAACCACTTTTATGATTTTAAATCCAGGGCACAAAACTTATCATACTTATCATTTATGGTAAAAAAGAGCAAGTTGAAGACTTTATGCTCTTCCGAATGGCCCTCCTTTGATGTTGGATGGCCGCCAGAGGGGACTTTTAACCTACCTACTATTTAGGCTGTTAAAGAAAAGGTGTTCGCTCCTAGCTTTTCTAGACATCCGGACCAAACACCCTACATCTCAGTCTGGCAAGATCTGGTGGAAAATCCACTGGCCTGGCTGAAACCCTTTGTTCTCCCTCTCCCCACTTCGTCAATTCCACAGGTCCTTGTCGTGGAGGCATCTAAAGAAGAAGAGCATAAAGGTCGCGATGGCCGGATGAAGCCAGTGTTCCAGGAATCCTCACTATATCCTAACCTAATTGATCTGGAAACCGACCTCTCCCCACCTCCCAATGTACACCCGCCTTTGCTCCCTCAGGTACTACAGATATCTTCTGGAAAAACAAGAAGAGACGCTGAACCTTCAGACCCAACTCTGGAAGGGGGCCCTGCTCAGGGGATTCGAGGAAGGACCAGGGGGGCCCTCGGCTTGGTAGATGACGGTGAGCCGGAGGTCCCCACCTCAAAGGTCCAGGCGTTCCCAGTTCGGGCGGGGCTGGTCCGCCCGGATGGAGAACGAACATACCAATACTGGCCCTTTCCACTAGTGATCTGTATAATTGGAAAACTCAAACCCATTCGTTCTCAGAAAAACCCCAGGCCCTCATTGACCTTCTAGAATCTATCCTATTCACTCATAGCCCCACATGGGATGATCGTCAGCAGCTCTTGCAGGTGCTCTTCACCACAGAGAAGCATGAACGGATTCTGTCAGAAGCATAGAAAAACGTTCCAGGGGTAGATGGAAGACCCATCATGCAGCTGAATTTAGCTGATGAGGGGTTTCCTCTGACCTGACTCCCCTGGGATTTCGAGCGCACTGAAGGTAGGGAGCGTCTCCGAGTGTACCGCCAGACTCTTATGGCTGGCCTTCGAGCAGCCGCCAGGAAACCAACGAATTTGGCCAAGATAAATTTGGTTAGACAGGAACCGACTGAGAGCCCGGCAGCCTTCCTAGAGAGGAAAATGGAAGCATTCTGACAATATACCCCCATGGACCCACAGGCCGAGGAATCACACGTGGCAGTTATACTAGCATTTGTGAATCAGGCAGCCCTGGACATTAGGAGAAAGTTACAGAGAATAGACAGGCTAGGGGAGCAATCAATACAAGATTTGGTGAGGGCAGCAGAAAGAGTTTTTAATAATAAGGAGACTCCCAAGGAGAGGGAGGAATGGATTAGACAGGAAGAAAGGGAATATAGGGCCAAAGAGAACCAGAAGAATCAGAGAGAACTGGCTCAGATTCTCTTGGTGGGGACTAGACAGGGGCCCAATCCCCAGGGAACTAAGGGCACCAAGTTAAAGGATAAAGAGAGACCAGCTAGGCAGGTGCTGAAAAAGGACCAATGTGCATATTGCAAAGAGCAGGGACATTGGAAAAATGAGTGCCCTAAAAGAAACCAAGTGGGGGAACCACCCAGGAGAGAGGCACCTTCCAAGGGAGCCCAAGTTTTATATGCAGAAGATAGTGATTAGGGGGGTCAGGGCCCAGCACCCCTCCCCGAGTCCTGGGTAACTATTCATGTGGAGGGGAAACCAGTCAGCTTCATGGTAGATATGGGAGCCCAGTACTCAGTCCTCAATAGTCAAGAGGGACCGATGTCCAAGAAGACCAGCTGGGAACAAAGAGCCATTGGAACAAAACGATATTGCTGGACTACTAAACGTCAGGTGGACTTAGGGACCTAGTGAGCATCTCACTCATTTCTAGTGATACCGGAGTGCCCAGCACCCTTGCTTGGAAGGGATCTGTTATCCAAAGTCAATGTGCAGATCCACTTCACCCACGAGGGGATATTGGTTATGGATGGGACCGGACATCTGATTCACGTCCTGTCTCTTGTGCTAGAAAATGAATATTGGCTATATCAGCCGCCTCCCCCCCCTGCCCCTGGCTGTGGACCCTACCGTGCAGCCTTGGGTTCAAAAATACCCTCTGACTTGGGCAGAAAGAGCAAGGGTAGGACTAGCAAAATGGAGACCCCCCATCATTGTCGAACTAAAAGCAGATGCCACCCCTATACAGGTGAAGCAATATCCCATGAGTCAGGAGACCCGATGAGGAATTGTATCACACATACAGTGGCTCCCCTCGGCAGGAATTCTTAGAAGGTGTCGATCCCCATGGAATACCCCCCTACTACCTGTGAAAAAGCCTGGGGGAATGGACTTCAGGCCAGTCCAGGATCTTCGTGAGGTCAACAAACAGATGAGTGACATTCATCCCACAGTCCCCAACCTGTACACTCTTTTGAGTGGCCTGTCACCAGACTGTGTCTGGTACACAGTTCTGGACCTGAAAGATGCTTTTTTCAGTTTGCCTCTGGCCCCTAAAAGCCAAGAGATCTTCGCTTTCGAATGGGCCGATGAGGACGGCCAAACCACAGGACAGTTAACCTGGACGTGCCTCCCACAGGGATTCAAAAACTCACCAACGTTGTTCAATGAGGCTTTGGGTGAAGACCTCCGTGAGTACCGGGCTGATCACCCCAAGATTGTACTGCTGCAGTACGTAGATGACCTTATGTTGGCTGCTACTACTGAGGAGGCAAGCCTAGAGGCAACAGGTGACCTCCTCCGGACTCTGTGGACATTAGGATACAGGGCTAGTGCAAAAAAGGCCCAAATAGCTAGACAGGAGGTCACTTATTTAGGGTATAAAGTAAAGCAGGGGCAGAGATGGCTAACGCAGGCCATGAAAGAGACTATTTTGCAGATCCCCAAGCCGGCAACTCCCCCCAGGTGAGAGAGTTTCTTGGGACTGTTGGGTACTGCAGGCTGTGGATCCTGGGGTTCGCTGAAAAGGCCTGGCCACTATATGAAGAGAGTAGAGAGAGTAAAAACTGGACTTGGGCTGAGCCAATGAGAAAGGCATTTCAAGAATTCTGGCAGGCCCTGCTAAAAGCCCTGGCCCTTGCTCTCCCTAATCCGTCTAAGCCTTTTCAACTGTTTGTAGATGAAAAACAGGGAGTAGGAAAGGGAGTCCTGATGCAACAATGGGGACCTTGGAGGCAACCCATAGCCTACTTCTCAAAAAGACTGGACCCGATGGCCACCTTGTCTCCAAATCATCACCGCCACTGCTCTCCAGGTCCACGATGCCGACAAGTTAACTTATGGACAGCGGCTCCTGGTCTACACTCCCCATGCCATTGAAGGGATTCTCAAGCAGCCACCGAGTAAGTGGATCTCCAATGCCCGCTTGACCCATTACCAGGCCTTACTGCTGGATACCCCCCGGATACTCTTTCAGACGCCCTGCTTCCTGAACCCTGCCTCTCTCCTGCCTGTCCTAGAGAAAGATGGCCCCCTCCACGATTGTGGTGAGATATTGGCCAATGTGGCGGCCATACAGAAGGACGTGCCCCTAAAAGACAGTGAACTAGTATGGTTTACAGATGGAAGTAGTTTTGTAAAAGACGGGCAGAGGAGGGCAGGGGCAGCAATTGTTGATGACTCGGGGAAAGTCATCTCGGCTGAAGCTCTGCCCCCTGGAACATCCGCTCAAAAAGCAGAATTAAGAGCCTTGATACAGGCTCTAGAAAGGGCAGAAGGAAAAAAAAATCACCATTTATACTGACAGCCGGTATGCATTTGGCACAGTGCATATTCAGGGCCCAATTTATAAAGAGTGGGGTTTTTTGACAATAGAGGAAAAGGAAGTTAAAAACTTACCTGAGATCCACAGACTCCGAGCAGCAGTCCACCGGCCTCGAGCANTGGCCACCTTGTCTCCAAATCATCACCGCCACTGCTCTCCAGGTCCACGATGCCGACAAGTTAACTTATGGACAGCGGCTCCTGGTCTACACTCCCCATGCCATTGAAGGGATTCTCAAGCAGCCACCGAGTAAGTGGATCTCCAATGCCCGCTTGACCCATTACCAGGCCTTACTGCTGGATACCCCCCGGATACTCTTTCAGACGCCCTGCTTCCTGAACCCTGCCTCTCTCCTGCCTGTCCTAGAGAAAGATGGCCCCCTCCACGATTGTGGTGAGATATTGGCCAATGTGGCGGCCATACAGAAGGACGTGCCCCTAAAAGACAGTGAACTAGTATGGTTTACAGATGGAAGTAGTTTTGTAAAAGACGGGCAGAGGAGGGCAGGGGCAGCAATTGTTGATGACTCGGGGAAAGTCATCTCGGCTGAAGCTCTGCCCCCTGGAACATCCGCTCAAAAAGCAGAATTAAGAGCCTTGATACAGGCTCTAGAAAGGGCAGAAGGAAAAAAAAATCACCATTTATACTGACAGCCGGTATGCATTTGGCACAGTGCATATTCAGGGCCCAATTTATAAAGAGTGGGGTTTTTTGACAATAGAGGAAAAGGAAGTTAAAAACTTACCTGAGATCCACAGACTCCGAGCAGCAGTCCACCGGCCTCGAGCAGTGTCCACAGTACATGTCCCAGGACACCAGAAGGGAGAGGATATCAAGGGTCGAGGCAATTGTGCCGCCGATATGGCAGCTCGCGAGGCAGCCGTCAGAGACTGCAAAGCCCACATACTGACTGTGGGATTGCCACCCCCGGGAATGGGAACCCTGCCCCCGACCCCCGAGTATTCCTCCTCTGATCTGAACTGGATTCAAGAAAACACCAACCATCCTGTGAGTGGAGATGGATGGTATCGGGACAAAGATGACAACCTGTTGCTTTTGGTTGACTTGGGTCGACACCTTTGCATGCTCCTACATCAGACCACCCATCTGGGAGAAAAAAGACTCTAGCACTTCTACAGACAGTGCGTCTGTGGTTTCCCTGACAAAAGGCAACTATACAAGACATAGCCTGTGCCTGTAAGGCATGCCAGATGATGAGACCGGGAAGAGGACAGTAGACGGGTATAAGGTACTAGGGAGAGAGGCCTGGACAACATTGGGAGATAGATTTTACAGAGGTAAGGCCAGGAAAGTGTGGGTACTGTTACCTGTTAGTTCTGGTTGATACTTTCTCTGGGTGGATAGAGGCATACCCCACTAAGAGGAAAACAGCAGTAATAGTGGCTAAAAAGCTTTTAGAGGAGATAGTACCTAGGTTTGGGCTGCTTGTAACTATTGGCTCTGATAATGGACCTGCTTTAGTGAGGGGACCAAATTGTTGAGGACTGGCCTCAGCCCTGGGGACCAAATGGAAATTGCAATTCAAATACAATCTCCAGAGCTCAGGACAGGTAGAAAGAATGAATTGGACTCTAAAAGAAACGTTGGCAAAATTGGTAATAGAGACTGGTGGAAACTGGGTGACTCTCCTTCCCTTCGCTCTCTTCCAAGCGCATAATACCCCCTACAAGTTAAACCTGACCCCTTTTGAAACTGTTTATGGGTGTCCCCCTCCCATATGTCCTATTTTTGAGGGAAAAATCAAGCCACCTCCGTCATTGCAGCTGTTCCAAGAAGCTCTAATGGCTTTGAGTAAGGTGCATATGCACATTTGGACTTTGGTCAAAGAAATCCATGAAGGCCAGGACAAGGGGACGATCCCTTCACACAACATTGGCCTGGGGGACTGGGTTTGGGTCAAACAGCACCAGTCCAAAACATTAGAACCCAGATGGAAGGGCCCACTGCCTTGAAGGTCGACGGCATTGGACCCTGGGTGCACTGTAATCACGTGTGCCATGCCACTCCAAAAGAACAAGAGATGGCCCAAAGAGAATGGAAGGTGACACTGCATCTCTCCAATCCTTTAAAATTGAAGCTCGTCCATCAGTAGGTCCCGGACAAATCACCTTGACCCTCCTGTTGGTGGCCATCTTCCTCGACTGGGGATAGCCAGTGCGATTCCATATCAGCCCGCCAAAATCCCCTGAAAGCTTCGAAACAGACTGACTCGGGAGGTACTCAACTCGACCAGAATTCACCCCCCTAATAATGATCGACAGCAGTGGAGAGGGATCATTCTTAAAGAAATATGGATTCTGGGCATGCCCTGGACACTTAGAAAATAATTGGGGAACTTGTGGGAGTCTACAACATTATTTCTGTTGGGCCTGGAGCTGTGTGACCTCCAATGATGGGGAGGGAAATGAGGGGTAGAAAACTGGGACTTGGTCAATTTCTCTTTTATCTATCCCCCACCCAGCGTGAGAGTCGGGAACACACCCAGCCACAAGACTGACCAGGTGAGAGTAACGTTCCATCAGAAGCTGGCTAAGCAGGAGAGGTCTTGGGATTCTGGGCTATCTTGGGGATTCCAGCTTTATGTCAGGCAGGCCGGCCCATACCCTGGAGGAATTCTAGTTATTAGCCAGATAACACAACCCATCCGGGCCCAGAGGGTGGGCCCCAATCAGGTAAAAAAAAAAAAACAACTCCCTTGTGCGCCCGAATGGCCAATCTCGCAGGATTAGATAAAACAAAATAGATTATACCTGAGGTAAGAGGATGGTGGGTCTGTTCACATACTGGGCTGACTCTGTGTTTACATGCATCAGTTTTTGATCCGAGTAGAGAGTTTTGTGTATTGGTGGCTATAATGCCCCAAATCTTATACCACTCTGAAAAAGTTATGTACAACAAAGGGAAATCTGCACGGTTCTGGGAGAAAAAATGTTGGTTTTACGCAGACCACACCAGGGTAATGAAATCTATGGCTAGAGTGAGGGAGGGGCTAGCCCAATGAGAAAAAAAAAAAATAAAGGGAGCAAGGGGCCCAACAGGGATAGTTTGAGTCCTGGTTCCAACAGCCTATATGGTTGACAACGTGGGCCTTCTCATAGTTCTATTATTAATACTCACCTGTGGCCCATATATCCTAAATAACCATGTAACCTTTATTAAACCACATATCTGTATCAATACAGTCCAGCTAATCGTGCTCAGGGAACAATATCAGGCCTTGCCCCAAAAGGAAGAACAAGATTCCTCTATATGATCAAGAGACAGGGGTGAATGTTAGGACCAAACGGGAGCCAAGACAGGCTCTAAGGGGCAGGCTATAGCCTAAGTTTCAGTCTATAGGGAAGCTGAGACACTGGGAACTCTCACAGGCAGTTCAGCTCGACCAATCAGAAAGGAATCCCCGTATCAACAACCCCCCCCCCCCCAACCAGTTCGGATAGAGATGCAGGATAGGGATGCAAGGTTTAAAAGTCCCACACGCATGCATATGGTTTGGCCAATCAGCTATGCTGGTACAAGAACAAAGGACCGTTGGTATAAAAGTAGATGTGATTCAGAGCCCGGGGCTCTTGTCAAGACTCCACTGCGCTGGATGAGACGGGAGCCCTAGCTTGAGCTGGCAATAAACCCCTTTGTGCTTTTGCATTGCTGTGGACATCTTATTCTCTCAGTTTTGAAGACTCGGACTTCGGGCATAACATATGGAGATGAATGGCTTGGTAATGAATCAGTAGGGAAGAGGGAGGACGAGATAGCAGCCCTCCCCACTGGGAATCAGGTGGTCCCAATTATAGAACCAGACTGGGACTACAACTCAGCTAAAGGAAGATGGGATTAAAGTCACTTTGTCAGATGTATTCTTGAAGGACTCAGGCAGGTGCTTTCTAAGCCTTTAAACAATAGCAAATTGGCAGACATAGAACAGGAGGAGAAGGAAGGTCCTGGTAAATTCCTAGATAGACTAAGAGAAGCTCTTCGCAGATTCACTGAGATTGATCCTGAAAGTGAAGAAGGAAAAGTGATCTTAAAAGATAGATTTCTCACTCAGCCAGCTCCAGATATCCACCATAAGCTACAAAAACGGGCGTATGGACCAAATTAGTCTTTAGATACTCTGTTACAACTGGCTCAGGCTCAGACAGTCTATTATGGTAGAGAATATGAGGAAAAGAAAGGCAAAGAAAGACAAAGGAAAAGGCGGAAGCCTTCGCAATGGCTATGAGAAACGCTCTTAAACAGCCAGAGAAAAATGCCCAGAGGGACCCAGGTGAAAAGGGATGGGCTTGCTATTACTGTGGAAAGGAGGGGCATCTCAAGCGGGATTGCCCTCGGGCATCTAAGCCACCTCTGGCTCCATGTCCAGTCTGCAAAGGATCACACTGGAAGAGAGACTGCCCTCAGAGGCGTAGGTCTCCAGGGTCAGATTCTCAAGACAATCAGGACTGAAGGTGCCCGGGGTCCCCACACAAGCTCCAGTCCTAAGTACACCTGAGGAACCCCGGGTATTAATCATTGTGGGGGGGCCAATCCACCAATTTCCTTTTAGATGCTGGGGCAACTTACTCTGTGCTTACTGAAGCCCCTGGCCCACTTTCTTCCTGATCCGCTTCTGTAATGGGACTGTCTGGATGAGCCAAAAGGTATTATTTCAGTTATTCTTTATCTTGCAACTGGGATTCTGTGCTATTTTCACACGAGTTTCTGATCGTGCCAGAATCTCCCTCACCCCTTTTGG
>SJYV01051608.1:0-17435 GCA_006410875.1 Neotragus pygmaeus
CACCTCTTTGCTGCACTCCTCATTTGGAAGGACGCCCGCACTCTTTCTCTGAGTGTCTGTATTTCTTCCTAGCTGCAGTCTTAAACACACTGTTCACTTGCGCTGTGTCTCTAATAATAAACTTTGTACTTGTTTTTACAACTTTTACCTTCTTAAAACACTCTTGCTTTCCAATGGGGTAATAACCCGGGGAATTTATCTTCTAGACTCTAATTCCTGGTGGGCTAGCAGCTGGGATTCTTGGTTTGCATCCTGGCTGAAAGTGAAAGTCTCTCAGTCTTGTCCGACTCTTTGTGACCTCATGGACTGTGGCCCGCCAGGCTCCTCTGTCCATGGAATTTCCCAGGCAAGAACAATGAAGTGGGTTGTCATTCCCTTCTCCAGGGGATCTTCTGAACACAAGGATAAGACCGAGGTCTCCTGCATTGCAGGCAGATTCTTTACCAACAGAGCCACAAGTTATCCAGGCTACCCAGGTTAAATTCCTGTGCAGGGAACTAAGATCTTTCTTCAGGACCTTTCACTGCTATCCCTCTGACATTGGTTGTATCAACTAACATGTGAGAAGTTCTCTAAACCTCGCATTTTGTGATTCTATGAAATATTAACAAAGTTATATATGTATATATATTTAACCCAGAAATACACACACATATGTATGTGTGTGTATAAGCAAGCATGTTTTGATTATCTGTCAATTTGAATTAGCCTTATACACCTGTTTTCCAAAAATGATTTTTCCTAATGTTTTGATTTGATCAATAACTAATATGCATTACCCAGTACCATTAACTTTTTTCAATGAAACTATGTTGAGCAAATCAGGAGATGGATTTGACCAATACATGGAGGTTAGCTTAGATATTTAAGCTGCATTTTTGATTCATGGTTTTAACTGACACGAGTTCATTTTTATATATACATGAGGTTGTATTGCCAATGATGGCAAATTTTACTGAGGCAAGGGAGCTAAAATAACAAGTTCATAGATTAGTCTCACAACACAAATGAAAACTACCAGATAAATATGTTAGTTAAGTCACTACTGAGGGATAACTTAAAAAAAAAAAGAAAAAGATGACATGACATATAATGGTGGTTATCACTACAATGGAAAAATTTGTAGAGTCAGGTAGATTTTATGCTAAGAATGGTAATATAATTATAAAAAAAATGATGGCAATTCTCTGTTTACACGCTGACCTCACCACTGAGGCTATTACGAAGAGAAAGTTCAAGTGAATGTTAGTGCATGGAATGATGGACAAATAGAAGAAAAGTAATAACACTGCCATTCTTAAATATTTTAATATGAATAAAAAAATTACCAGAGGATATAAATTCTTTGGGATTAGGGAGTCTATGGCTTGAAAAGTATATGAATTCATATTCATAGAACCACCAAGAGCCACCCAGTAAAACTCTTCTCAAATATAAACTAAAGGATTCATGCTTACAGCTGATGTACGCACCAATATAGCTAGAGAAAACCATGACCCTTGAAACTGATTCCTGCTTGAGGTTACTTTTGGACATTTTCTGCAAGTCATGTGAGGAAAGTATCTATAATTACTCTCTGGCAGAAGTGTCAGGAAGGTCACTTTAAAGATATTGGTCTAAGTTTTCGTAATTTGTTCATAAATTCACAATGTACCTTCTTATATACATAGTCATGTACTTTATTTCTGTGTCTGTGTATGACTCCTCTAGACGCCTCAGGTCCACTCTGGCTCACAGTCACATTCAAGCAGATGACCTTAATATCTCAGTTGTAAAGTGACTTGCATAAACATTGAGATTTCTGCTCTTTCATTGAAACAATTTAAGTGACAGCTAAATGTTCAATTGTATCTGGACATATATTTCATTAAACATCTGTAGACACGTTTAGGGATAAAGGCCAGTGTTATGCTATAGAATGTAAGGAATCAGTGACTGTGGATGAGAATGAACCAATGGAAATTCAGAAATGAGGAAGTAACTTGAACAGAGACTTTGCCAGGGGCTGGGGTGGGGGAAATGGGGACATGTTGCTCAAAGTGTTTTAGTCATGTTTAGCATACCTTCTGAAGGTAAAATGTACATCATAGCAACTATAGTTAATAATACTGTGTTATATACTAGAAGTTTGCGTAAAGAGTAGAGGAGTTCTCATAAAAAGCAAACTGAAAAATAACTATATGAGATGGTAGATGTGTTAATTTCATTTACTTTCATTGTGGTAATCCTTTCACCATATATATATGTGTATTATGTATATATACACACACATATATATACATATATAGTGAAAAATGAAGGTGTTAGTCACTCAGTCGTGTCCAACTCTTTGCAGCCCCATAGACTGTAACCCACCAGGCTACTCTGTTCATGGGATTCTCCAGGCAAGAATACTGGAGTGGATTGCCTTGCCCTTCTCCAGGGGTCTTTCTGATCCAGAGATTGTATCTGAGTCTCCCACATTTCAGGCAGATTCTTTACCATCTGAGCCATCAGGGAAGCCCAAAGAAAGTCCTGTATATGTGTATGTGTGTGTGCGTGTGTACATATAAGAAAATATATATTTATATATATATAAAATCATTGCAATGTACACTTTAAATGCATGCAGTTTTGTTCGATTGTACTTCAAAAAAATTCAAGGAAGGAAATTGGAGAGAGACTCTGACATCAGAAATGTGATTTTTAAAATACGTTTTGTTGATGTTGCTTCTAGCTTTGTGGAAGTGTGGCTCCACTGGTATTCATAACCATGTTTACAAATGAGAAACTATGGTCCTTAATTGCTTTGCAGTTTGCCATAAGCAGTGAAGGCTTTAGTAAACAAGGCACTGGGAAACGTGTTGTGGTGTAGTTTGCTTTTTATTACAACTTTCCTTTGATTAAATTCATTTTACTGTTGATACAGTTAATGGGACTAATGCTTTTGATAATTAGTGTAAATTGCTCACTTTTTAGAGTTACATATCTTTAAAAAATCATAATAAATAAATAAAGGAATTACTTTGGGTAGCCAAGGTCCATGTAGTAAATTGCAGTAAAGTGATTTTATAGGATACTAAAATAGTCTAATGTAAATAAAAAAAGTTACCTTCTTTAATTTTCCCACATTGAAGCAATGTATACTATATTTGCATAACCAATGTTATGAAGAAAAACAATTACTATAAGTTCCATGAGCTACACAACTATATAAATTTATGTGCCAAAAATATTTCTCATACTGATGAGAAATTATTAAACTGGAAAGCTTTAATCATATCATATATGGCTAAGGAAAATAAACTGTTATTAAATATATGAATCTTCTTGAATTTAATTTTTTTAATAAAGAAATAATTTTAGATTTGCAGAAAGATTCCCTTGCAGTTCAGTCAGTAAAGAATCTGCCTGCACTATAGGAGACCCTGGTTTCATCCCTGGGTTGGGAAGATCCCCTGGAGAAGAAAATAGCAACTCATTTCAATATCCCTGCCTGGAACATGTCATGGACACAGGAGCCTGGTGGGCTGCAGTCCATGGGGTTGCAAAGAGTCGGGCGCAACTGAGCAACTAACACTTATTTAATTACTTACAAATAGTATAGAGAATTTCTATTCAGCTGGTAACCATTTCCCACTACTCTTAACGTTTAACATTAGTATGGTTTATTTGTCATGATGAATGAAAAATTATAAATACAGGCTTATTCACAGTCCATAACTTATTCATATTTCCTTCATTTTTACCTAATGTCATTTTTGGTCTTAAGTTTCCATCCAGGATACCACACCACATCATATTTAGTCATCATCAGACTCCTCTTGTAAAAGTTCCTGAGTTTATTTTTTAATTTTCTGGCTGTTAAAGAAATTATTTATATTCACAAACAGTTGTTCTAAATATGAGTACCCTATTGATTTCTAAATTTTTATGATGATGTGCAATAAGAATAATTTAAATCTAAAAGTGTGCATACACATGCATGCATATTTATTTCTGGCTTTGTAAATCCTTTGAAGACAATGTGTATTAATAACTCATATCTGGTTTGGGCACACTTTGGTATCTTTAGTCTTTTCAGTGGAACATCTGGAGAATACATGTGGAGAATATTTTTTGATAATTACTCTAGCATTGCTACTGCAGATTTCATTAAGTGTGTTTTCTGGACAATTATCAGAAATATCCACTATAAGTCACATTTTAGAAATTGGTACTTAATACAAAAAACCATTAGCTTTACATTAGTCCCTCCACCTCCAGAATATTTGTACAAAAACCTTTATTATAGCTTGCTGTCTATAAGTTAGAGTTCAATTCAGAATTTTAATTGGATGGTAGAGCATTTGAGATAGAATTTCAGTGAAGATATTCAACAAACACCATTACTTAAATTGAAAAACCAAGGAAGATTTCAGATTAAACAGATCTGAGAAAGGATCAAATAAGAGAGCTTAGGGAAAACCTAGACTAATTATTGTATATATTTGTAGAGAAAAAGGGAAGATATTTAACAGTTATGGTGAGAAGGAGTAGATCATACAAAAAGCAAACATTAGATTAACATCAGATTTTTCACTGTCAGTACTGGATTCAAGAAAGCCTTAAGATGACATTTATAAAATGTTGAAAAAAAGCATAGAACACCAGTTCAAGATCCAGATGAACTCTTATTTAAATATTCAGTTAAGCTCAGTTCAGTACCTCAGTCAACTCTGCCATCCTGTGGACTACAGCACGCTAGTCCTCTCTGTCGATCACCAACTCCCGAACTTTACCCAAACTCATGTTCTTTGAGTTGGTGGTGTCATCCAACCATCTCATCCTCTGTTGTCCTCTTCTTCTCTGCCTTCAATCTTAAGAGATGATAAAAATACACTTAGGAAATATTTGCAAAAATATATAATGCCTCAGAAGGGTTGTTACACAAATATCTTCAATAAAAAATGTTTGGAAAATGACTTAAAAACAGACACACTCAAGAGATGCTGCTAGATTTACTTTGGAAAAACATCATCAAGTATATTTTTCATAATCTTTAAATGAATAAGTAAATATTGCTAAAATATATTTATATTTTGTCCTCAAATCTATAGATGCCTATGTGTACATATATAAATATAAACAAAACATATATATACATAAACAAAAAGAAAAAGAAAAAATAAATATATTCATATGAAGCCTGAAATGAAAATCTACCTAATATACATAAAATTGACAAGATGGGCTGGTATCGTAGAAGAGAAAACACCAACAGAGGGGAGAGTATGCTAAAGATCTTGATAGTATCACAGGTTGAGGGACGTTTGGGTATAATTTTAGAATAGGAAGAAATTTTTTTTAAACTTTTTTTTTTTAATTGAAGGATAATTGCTTCACAACATTGTGCTGACTTTTGCCATACAACAATGAGAAACGGATTCGAGCAGACATATGTCCCTTCACCCTTGAACCTCTCTCCCACCACCCCTTTGTCCCACCCTTCTAGGTTGTCTCGGAGTACTAAGGTGAGTCCCCTGTATTATACAGCAACGTGCCATTAGCTACCTATTTTACATATGGTAATGTGCATATTTCAGTGCTGCTCTCTCAAGTTGTCCCACCCTCTCCTTCCACCACTGGGTCCACAAGTCTCTTCTCTACGCCTATGTCTCTATTCCTGCCTTGCAAATGGATTCATCAGCAATATTTTTCTAGATTCCACATATATGCCTTAATAGATGATATTTATTTTTCTCTTTCTGACTTAATTTCACTCTGTACAACAGACTCTATATTCACTCACCTCACCTGAACTGACTTAAATTTGTTCTTTGTAATGGTTGACTGCTTTCTGAAATATATGTACCACAACTTCTTTATGCATTCATCTGTCAGTGGACATCTAGGTTACTTCCATGTTCTAGCTATTGTAAACAATGCTGCTATGAACATTGAGGTACATGTGTTGTTTTCAGTTATAGTTTTTCTCAGGTTATATACCCAGTAGTGGGATATGGTAGTTTTATTCTTAGTTTTTTTAAGGAATCTCCATATGATTCTCTATAGTGGCTGTATCAATTTATATTCCTACAAACAGTGCAAGAAGCTTCCCTTTTAACCACATCTTCTAATACTATTCATTTGTAGATATTTTGATAACGGGCATTCTGACTGGGTTGAGATGCCACTTCATTGTAGTTTTGATTTGCATTTCTCTGATGATAAGCAATGTGGAGCATCTTTTCATGTGTTTGTTGGCCATCTGTACAGGCTTTCCTGACAGCTCAGTTAGCAAAGAATCCACTTACAATGCTGGAGACCCCAGTTTGATTCCTGGGTCAGGAAGACCCACTGGAGAAGGGATATGCTACTCACTCCTGTATTACTGAGCTTCCCTTTTGGCTCAGTTGGTACTGCAATGTGGGAGACCTCGGTTCAATCCCTGGGTTGGGACAATACCCTGGAGAAGGGAAAGGCCACCCAGTCCAGTATTCTGGCCTAGATAATTCCATAGACTGTATAGTCAATGGGCTCACAAAGAGTTGGACATGACCAAGCGACTTTCACTTTTCAAAGATTGCTTTGGCTATTTGGGGTCTTATGTGTTTCCATACAAATTGTGAAATCTTTTGTTCTAGTTCTTTGAAAAACGCCTCTGGTGATTTGCTAGGGATTGCATTTTATCTGTAGATTTCTTTGGGTAGAGTAGTAATTTTCACAATATTGATTCTTCCAATCTAAGAACATGATCCATATCTCCATCTGTTTGTGTCTTTGATTTTGATTTCTTTTATTAATGTCTTACAGTTTTCTGTATACCGGTGTTTAGTCTCCTTAGGAAGTTTATTCCTAAGTATATTGTTCTTTTTGATGTAATCGTGAATGGGATTATTTCCTTAATTTCTCTTTGGGATTTTTCATAGTTAGTGTGTAGAAAAGCAAGGGAATTTTGTTTGTTACGTTGTATCTGGCTACTTTACTGAATTCATTGATTAACCCTAATAATTATCTGGTGGCATCTTTAGGATTTTCTATGTATAGTATCATGTCATCTGCAGACAGTGAGAGTTGTACTTCTTTTCAAACTGGATTCCTTTTATTTTATTTTTGTTCTTCTCTTATTGCTGTGGCTAGGAATTTCAAAGCTATATTGAAGGACAACAGTGTAAGTGGGCACTCTTGTCTTGTTCCTGATCTTAGAGGAAAGACTTTTAACTATTTAAAATAATGTTTGCTGTGTGGTTGTCATATATGGTTTCTATTATGTTGATGTAGGTTCCCTGCAGTCCCATTTTCTGGAGAATTTTTATCATAAATGAGTGTTTCATTTTGTCAAATGCTTTCTCAGGATCTACTGAGATGATGATACGGTTTTATCTTTCAATTTGTTAATATGGTCTATCACCTTGATTGATTTGTGTATATTGAAAAATTCTTGCATCCCCGAGATGAGCTCCACTTGATCATGGTGTATGAACCTTTTAATGTGTTGCTGGATTCTGTTTGCTAGTATTTTGTTGAAGATTCTTTGATCTATGTTCATCAGTGATATTGGTCTGTGATTTTATTTTTTGTTATATCTTTGTCTGGCTTTGTAATCAGGGTGATGGTGGCCCCACAAAATGAGCTTAGGAGTGTTTCCCCTTTATTTTTAAAATGATGAAACTAAATTCCATATATATGAGGAAAATATTTAAATAAAAAACTAGGCTAGAAATATATATATATATATATATATATATATATACAGTTTGAATAAAATAAAATAAATAAACTCACCAGTTAAAAAACAAAGTAGACAGATTTATTACAGAAATATTTTAAAACATAATGTGATACTTCTAAAGATATAAAANTATTTAAATAAAAAACTAGGCTAGAAATATATATATATATATATGCACAGTTTGAATAAAATAAAATAAATAAACTCACCAGTTAAAAAACAAAGTAGACAGATTTATTACAGAAATATTTTAAAACATAATGTGATACTTCTAAAGATATAAAAGTAAAAGTTTTGAAAAAAGAACTATTAGATATATATTAGTTATGAAGAACCTGGTTTAGCAATATTAATATTCAATAAAATAGACCTTAAGACAATAATGTGCTTTTAGGAGTGAAGAGGTTTATTTGTCTTTTGTGACAAATCATGATCAAGTGAACTTTATTCTGGGAATCCAAGATTGGTTTAACATTTCAAAATCAATCCATATAATTTGCTATATTAACAGATGAAGGAAAGGAACTGGCAAAAACTAAATATGCTGTTTAAAATAAGAAGAGAATGGACCTTCCTCAGTACAGCCTCTAACTAACAGACTAATAAAAGGAAAAAGAATTAATGCTTTCCCCTAAAACCAGGAATAAAACTCAGATAGAATAATAAAAGGCAAGATAGGAAAAATGATTGCATACCTTAAAAATCCACAGAAGCATAAATATTGGAAAGAAAATAATAGAATTCTCCATATTTGAAAACAACCTCATCATACATATAGAATATTCCAAGTATTTTACAAGAAGTTACTAGAACCAAGAAGTAAATTTAGCATAGTCTCAGAATTTAAGATCAATGTGAAGAAGTCAATTACAAATCTCCAAATTACCAAAATAAAAACAAGATGATGAATTTAAAAAATACCATTTATGCTAGCATAAAAAGATACAAAAGGATTTTGGAATAACTATAAAACAAAATATACAGGATTTGTATAATTATAACTAGAAAACATTGTAAATAAAATTAAATAGAAATGGTCAGTCATTCTCAGATATTAGAAGATTCAGTGCTATAAGATGTCAATATTTCCCTCAATTGATCAATAATTTCCATGCAGTCTTTATACAAATTTCAGCAGGCTCTTTTCAAGAAAGAAATAATTCTAAAATTTATATGGAAACATCAAGAACAATCCTATATCCAAGGTAGAAAAGGAGACACAAACATAAAAAACAGATTTTTGGACTCAGTGGGAGAAGGAGAGGGTGGGATGATTTGAAAGAAAAGCTCGGAAGCATATACATTACCATATGTAAAATAGATTGCCAGTGTGAGTTTTATGTATGCTGCAGGGCACCCAAAGCTGGTGCTCTGTGACAACCTGGAGGAATGCGGGGGAGAGGGAAGTGGGAGCGGGGTTCAAAAGGGAGAGCACACATATATGCCTATGGCTGATTCTTACTGATGAATGGCAAAAACCATCACAATGGTGCGAAGTGATTATCCTCCAATTTAAAAAAAAAATAGAGAACTTCAGCAGTCTTAAAAAAAGACAAATGTGCAGTAATTGCACTGGCTGCAATTCAGATTTAAATTAATCTACATTATTCAAAGAATGCAACTGATCTAGAATAGGCAGAGAGATCAATGGAACAGAATATAGGTTCTAGGTCTGTCTAAATTAAAAATGATAATTAAATAAAGTGAAAGATTAGTTATCTCAGTGCCATTTCAAGAACTCATTAGGTGGTGTGGCTAGTGACTATGCTCTCAAGCAGTATAGATAGAGTACATTTTATTATCACAGAAAGTTCTTTTGAACTGTGCTGTTCCTATTAGACTTAGTCATGCATGATCAGTTTGATTTTTGATCAAGATATTAGGTCAACTCAAGAGAATTGGATACTTTTAATGATTATTACTGTTAGAACAACTGGATAACTCCATTAGCCAAAATAAATAAAACCTCAAAACTCAGTACCTATTTCATCCTGTACACAAACATCTGGATTGTAGGTCTGCACTCAAAACTCGGAGCCATAAAACTCTAAGAAGAAAACAGGAGACAAGAAGTTTGCATTTTGGGGATTAAGAAATGACATACTTGAGGGGAAAAACCACCAAGAGGAAAAACATTTTCATGAGGGAAGCTCCATAAAGTTGAAATTTCAGAGGGTGAGATGTATGGATAGAGTAACATGGAAGCTTATGTTACCATATGTAAAACAGATAGCCANTGGTGATGGACAGGGAGGCCTGGTGTGCTGCGGTTCATGGGGTCGCAAAGAGTTGGACATGACTGAACATCTGAACTGAACTGACTGGTGATGAAGTTACCAGTTAAATCACTTTGAGAATTATTTGGCAGCTTCTCACAAATTTAAATATACATCAACCTCGTTATGCACCAACTTCGTTCCAAAAGAAATGAAAATGTATGTCAATAAAAAGACTTGTATAATATTGTTTAAAAACTGTCTTATTTATAATAGCCCAAACTTTTAAAACCATCATATGGCTATCAGCAAGAGAATGGATAACCAAGTAGTGATATATCCAAAAAATGAAATATTACATGTTAATTTTCTCATCTGTTCAGAAGGAATATACTCTTTATACACATATTCTCACAATTATGCTCCCTCATTCCTTGTAATAGTTGTGAAAGTGAAAGTGTTAGTTGCTCAGTTGAGTTTGACTCTTTTCAATCTCAATGACTGTAGCCTGCAAGGCTCCTCAGTCCTTGAAATTCTCCGGGCAAAAATACTGGAGTGGATTGCCATTTCCTACACAAGAGAATCCTCCAAACCCAGGGATCAAACCTGGGTCTCCTGCTTTGCAGACAGTTTCTTTCCCATCTGAGCCACTAAAGATCTTGTAATGGTTACTGAAACTTATTCTTTACATACCAGGCCTGCTAACTAATTTTATTGAATTTTTTACTTAAAGTATATCAAAATGCAAAGAGTTTTTGAAAATGATGTTTTCATATAAATATTCTCTGCTAACAGTTTCTATAAGTTTTAATGTCACAGTTAGATTGAAACATTTTGTGGTCAGTCACACTACCCAACTGCCCACGAAAACGCATTGCTGTCCCACCTCCTTCCCTTGAATTTCTCAGTATCCCATAATACAGTGTCTGCACGTACAGCCTATAAAATATTCACTATCCTGAGTGCAGATTCTGATCTCATTGTATGCCACTATCCATTGCTATTCATTGCTATTGCTAAGACATTGCTATTGATAAGACAGTCAGTACACAACTATATAACCTTAGGAAAGAAAGTCAGAACATGAATGAATCTGAAAAGGCTGGTAACTTTTGGAGTGAGACACATGTGCAGGTATGAGGCATCAGAAGGGGAGAAGCAAAGAGTAAGAAAGCAAACTTATAAAGTATAATCATCTGGAAAAGTTGTGGGGAAGTTTTTTTTTTTAATTAATTTTATTGGCATATAATTGATTTACAGTATTATGTTAGTTTTGCTCTATAGCAAGGATAGCAAAGTGAATCATATATATATATATATATATACACACATATATGCACTCATTTTTAGATTGAGGATGTGTATATATTCCACCAGGAGAGTTTCTCTGTATGCATGCATGCTCGGTCATGTCCAAATCTTTGCAAGACCTATAGCTCACCAGGCTCCTCTGTCTATGGAATTCTCCAGGCAAGAATACGGGAATAAGTTGCCATTACCTCTTGCAAGTAATCTTCTTGATCTAGGGATCGAACCCATGTCCCTTGCATTTCCTATATTGGCAGTCAGATTCTTTACCTCTGAGCCACCTGGTAAGCTCATGAAAAGAGCAGGCTAAAGGAACCTTTCTTCTTCAGCTCGATCCTTAGCAAAACAGATGTAGAGATATCTGGAATTCAACTTGTAGCCCGGAGCTAAAACCCAGAAAATCCACAACTGAAGACAAAGCAACATAGTTGAGTCTAGCCTAAATCAGGCAAGTCACAACCTGTAAATCATGCACAGGTGATTTATTTCAAGCCACTGAAGTTAGCTGTGGTTTTTCTTTGGAAGGAATGATGCTAAAGCTGAAACTCCAGTACTTTGGCCACCTCATGCGAAGAGTTGACTCATTGGAAAAGACTCTGATGCTGGGAGGGATGGGGGCAGGAGGAGAAGGGGACGACAGAGGATGAGGTGGCTGGATGGCATCACGGACTCTATGGACATGAGTCTGAGTGAACTCCGGGGATGGAGTTGGTGATGGACAGGGAGGCCTGGCGTGCTGCAATTCATGGGGTCGCAAAGAGTCGGACACAGCTGAGCGACTGAACTGAACTGAAGTGATGTGGCACTGATGTGACAATAGCTGACTGCTACATCCTCAAAGACATTGTCTACTCAAAATACTCCATATTTCTCCTGTTCCCTTCATTTTTTCTGATGATGAAATACTGCAGTGCATGTAAAAAAAACAATCCATTTGAACCAGTTTTTTACCTTAACTTCAGATACAACCTTTCAGGGCTGCTACAGACCTAGAATCTTCATGAAACACTCTTCTCTCTTCCTATTGTGTTAATAATTCTTTCTTTGTCTTTGAATTACTCTTGTAAATTATTATAGAACACTGACATCGAGTTCACGATATTTAGCTTTCCTGTATTTCTATCCTCATCTTTGGGCAAATTAAGTATTTGTGCTAATGATCTAATCTGAGACTGCCTTCTCATTTCTGTGAATTCTGTTCATCTGTTAATCCAAATTAGAGATATCTTCATGGATGTTATTGTCAGTGAAACTATGTCCATTTTAAGTCTCAAACCCTAAAATTGACATGTCAGTTCATCCTTTCTCCATTTCTAAGTCTATATGTCATGACAATCTGCTCATTCAAATAGGATCCATGTACTGTTTTTGCAAAGTGTTAAATGAGATTAAACTTAGTATGAGTATGTACTCATTATTCTCTTCTGTCTATTTCTAATCCACCCCCCTAACTTGTACCTGAAAATTGAATCATGTGCTTTGAGTCTTTGTGCTCAGCAAATGACAATATTCTCTAAGGTGCCATGCCCTAAACACATAAGATATTAACTTTGCTACAGTAACTTTGCATCACTCCCTAAAAATAACTATATTTCAAAATGGCTTCACAATGCCTCACATAAAATAGATGCTCAATAAATATTTATTGAAAGATTGTTGACATAGCCAAGGAATAACTCCAAAGGAAGAATTTTTGATATTGTGACTAAACATTAAATCTTTTAAATTATTTAAAAGGGAAAATAATATCCACTTTCATAAATTCTGCATATAACTCTGACTTCCAAATGTTGCTTTGGAAATAAAATATCTCTTCTAGTGTTTGATGGTCATAGAAATAAAGTTTTCCTTGCAGTACTCTGTTTTAGACAGAATTTAGAGTATGAGGGAGAATTACAGCTCTAGAAGAACCGGTTATAACCATACAAGCTTATTAAGAGGGGCACAATGTCCTGTTCACCGACTCTGTTGTTCCCATCAGTGACCTTTGAGTAAATTAAAAATAGTAGACTATTTTTTCTACATTTCTGAACTGTCCTTTTTGTCGCTAAGTCATGGAAATACTACAAAAAAAAAGTGTATATTAAGAGGATTCTTGGATGACAAGGAGAGTCATTTATTTCCAGTGACTAAGCCAATCACAAGATCAAAATAATCTTTTTTCCTTTGGACTCAGTACCAGTTTATAGTTGGCAGTACGACACTCTGACAGAGAAGAGAGGTGAAGTCTTTCTACTACACTTGCTGAATTAAGCTGGATGGGAGAAACAGAAAGGCAGAGAAATTATAATCAAATGCTCTGTGAAAAATATTCAGTATGACTGTGACAGATTCAGTTAAGTGAAACAAATAAGATAATTAATTATCATTTTAATAACTTCCCTTCAATTACTCTTTTGAGAATAGACACAATGGGTAAACTCTTCTGAAATAAATTAGCAGTAAGGTCACCTGGCAAATGGAAACACACATTTGAACAATCATTGTGCTATATCATAAGACCACAGACTTTTTATTGTGAGTTTCTTGTGAGAACTTGAGTAAGTAGGAGATTTTTGTCACACATTTTGGTATTTTACGATTTTATTTCAGTCAAAAATTTTATCATTGTAGGTTTATGTGTTTAAGCTCTATATTTCATCTTTGCTCATTTTAAAAATAGCACATCTATGCATAAAATCTGCATTATTCTCATATATACATAGCTATGAAAGAGCACATTATGCAGTGGAAACATAATTGCCCCTTTAGAATTTTGATGAAAATTCAGAAGGAACTTATCTGTGTTGAAATGTTATAGAATATATACACCCTTTCTTGACTGTTTGCTCATTACTTCCCTCAGCATTTATCCGGCCTCTCCCATGAATTTCTACACTTACATATTATATATATCCTTGTGTTACATATTACATATATCCTTGTGTTGCATATTCACAAACTTTAGGCTTCCACCTGAAAGACTACAGAATCCTTTTTCCTAGTCTATGCTGTGCTTAACACAGAGCTGGACAACTTATCCATCTTCAGAAAGGACTTACTGATAATATTCTTATGCAGAGAACTGCAAAATGTTTGAAATTTTAGTGCTGGAAATGTATCTTTACTAAATAATGTCATAGCCAATTCAAGCTGCCAGTGTCATAGCAATATCACTATGACCTTATTTAGTCAATTCAGTTAAAATATCCAGGACAAAACACAAACACACCAGATTCTGCTGATCAGTTCCTTTTCAATTTTCTTCTTGAAACCATGGCATCATGTAGACATAAATTATTTGCGTTTCTCTTGTGAATTCCTATTATACCTTTGGCTCAGCATTACATGAATATATGCATTCTTGTGTTCAAATCAGATTTATAACTGGGAAATTTGCAGAAAATTATACCTTCACTTCTTCAGTATTAAAAAAATGTGAAAGAAAGAGCTATAAATTGCCATTTGAAGTATTAAAAAAAAATAATAACTTGGTTTTGACTATATACCAACCTGTGACAATAACAATATTACTGTCTGTAAGAAAGATTCCTAATGGCAAGGTACAATTTCTCATTTCAAATTCTACTTCTGAGGAAAGCTAAAAACTATCAACGTGAGAAAATTTTTCACTTAAGCTAAATAGGAAAAACAATAAGTCTATTACCATTTGTGTTAGACTTATAAATTCAAATTTCTTTTGCTGGTTTTGGCTGAATGTGAAGGTATCGAACATACAACCTCAGTAGGAAAAGCTGTACTTACGGTTTCACAGATCTTTTGCTTTGTGAAATTTTGTGAATGAAATAAACATGGTCATTATAAAACAGTTTGAAAATGCATAAAATTTAGAAGGAAAATATAAAGAATCACATTTCTATTGTTTTTATTAATTTAATTTAAATAATTTGTATAATACACAAGTTCTTCTAGGTGTCAAATGAATAAATAATATCCCATATATACATGCAGTGAATCTCATTAAAATTTTCTCTTATTTTTGTACATTTTGGTTACTGACAAACTGTGATATTAAAAACACTGATAAATAATTAGATATTTAGAGATATAATTATGCCTTTAACTTGTGAAATATATTTTATCTATTTTTCTAAGTCAATATTCTGCATTTATCCAGAGAATTACATAGTGTTACAGATTATAGTTTCCTTTTTTCCTCCTCTCACTCTTAAGACAAACACTGTCAACTGTTTTAGCTAATTCTTTGCTGATGTTGTTTAACCATCATATCTCAGCTTAATGTAATTGCTTTTCTCCTTAACTTTTCAGTTTGAGGCATTAACAAGTGACTTTACACACTGGAGGATGACGACTTAATTTATACTGCTCTCTCCATCTCTACCACATGTATGCACCCGTGTTGCCTGACTTATCCTCCCTATATGTGTACAGCATGTTAGTAATTTCATGATTAAGGACATACACTTTTATAGGGCTACATTTGTATGTAACCTACTTTTTACCCCTGGAAGCATGTCAAACTTTTGTCCAGCTTCAGTTTTCTGAAATTTCAAAACAATGTGCCTTGGTGGTGGAGTAATGTGTGGCCTTTGTAAACACACATGCACCAGCTCTGGAAAATGTTCTTGTTTTGATGGGTAATTCCTTTCTTTCCTTTTACTCAGTTACTCAGTTCTCTATCTTTCTGGAACTCTTTATTGGCTTTTTTTTTTTTTTTCCCTTTTCTCTTCCCTTCTTTTGCTCTTCTGTTCTATCTTGAACTCTGTCTTCTGGGAGATTTTCTCAACTCTATTTTCCAAAACATTTAATTAAATTTTAATTTTTAATTTTAAACAGACTTACTCCTGTTCTCCTTTTCAAAAAAGTTATTTCCTTCTTATTTTAAGATAGTATAACTGCTATTACCTCTCTCTGAGATGTATAATTTTCTTTACCACAAATATGTCTATTTACTTTCATTGTCTTCTGTAGTAAATCATTTTGGCTTCTGTGTTTAGTGTAGAGGATTTTGTGGCCTGTGGCTTAGATTGCTTCTTGAGGGCTTGCCTGAGGGTGATTTGATGCCCTTGTATCTTTTCTACATGAAAAAATAAAAAGTATGACTTGTTTACTCCAAAGTGCAAGAAGTGAGGCAGTTGGGAGAAGCATACTGGTGGTTTCCTCTTTCATTAAGTTCATCTTTTCTTCATTCTTAATTCTACCTGATACATTTAAGTAACTTCTGTTTAGTGGTTTTTTCTTTCTTAATTTTTAGAGAGAAAATGTTCTGCTTTTTCCTGGAGAGTGAGCTGTTACATGATGAGAGAGGATTGTCGGATTATTTAGAGTTGAGGTGGGGTTATGGAGAGGGAATAGACCTCACAGCTTCTTAAATACTTTCCAACCAGTTAGTTATCCTTATTGTAAAGCCTTTCCTTTCTACTCATCTGGATGCACCCATTATCAAGCACTTAGGGAACTTGGAAGAAAAAGTGATATTAGAGCTCAGCCTTTCACATAATCAGCTTTAACTGAGTATTCTCCAGTCTCCTAAATCTTTCATCTGTGAATTTTCATAATGTTGCTCTTTCTTTTACTTTACCTCTCTCCTTTTCTTTGAGGCATTTTTACTTATTAAATAAAAAAACCAAAAAAAAAACCTCTTTCTATTTTCTGTAAGCAAAATTAATGCCCATGTCCTCTATCTCTACCAGGAAGTCAAAATTTCAAAACTAAAAATACTTGTGCCAATGTATTTCCAGAAATGGTGTGTTAATTTACATCCCCACTAATGGTACATAAGAGCTGTTATTACTTTTTTCTGAATATCTTTGCCAGTTAATGNAATTAATGCCCATGTCCTCTATCTCTACCAGGAAGTCAAAATTTCAAAACTAAAAATACTTGTGCCAATGTATTTCCAGAAATGGTGTGTTAATTTACATCCCCACTAATGGTACATAAGAGCTGTTATTACTTTTTTCTGAATATCTTTGCCAGTTAATGCAAATTTTTCTCAATAATGCCAGTTTGATAGTCACAGAAATGGCATAATTTAAAACAAGAACAATAAACAAATGAAAGAATGAGGGTGACTGAAGACCAGACATATTTGGTAACTCTGAGTAAGTCACAGATGATCCACAGACATTGATATGACTATAGCTGATTAGACTTCTGCTTCATTGCATGCTTTCATGAAGAAGGAATCCATGGACAGAATAAGAGAGTCTTGCAAAGTGAATGGGAGAAATCATATCATAATTATACTGTATTGT
>SJYV01051610.1:0-10272 GCA_006410875.1 Neotragus pygmaeus
GCATGAAAACCTTCTGAGTTTTAATCATACTTGGATAATGTAAAATTTGTCACAGAGTTTATGAAGTGAGATTGTAATTTAATTTGAAAACATGTAATGAAATGAACTGAACTGAACTGAATGAGAGACTTGTTGTATAAGATGGTCATTTATTTAGGTCTAAAGATTCGTATCCAGTGATACTCCTCTGCACGTCTGCCAGGTGTATGCTGAATGCTAAATTCATTCTGTCCCTGAATGTTGCTCCTAAAGGTATATTCAGTTTTTAAGTTCCTTCTTCAACTCTGTGACATATGCAATTTCTTTCTAATAAATTACTCTTTCACTTAAGTTATCTTAAGTTTTAAGTTTGTTTATGATTGCTATCAAATAACCATTTATGGTTATCAAATCAGTAGCAAAAGTAGGTTATGGACAACATAATTTTGGAAAAGTGGAGTATTTGGAATTGGTTATTGGGTTGAGATGGACTTTCCTGGTGGCTCAGTGGTAAAGAATTCTTCTGCCAAGGCAGAAGAAGCAGTTCAATCCCTGGGCCAGGAAGATTCCCCTGGAGAAAGAAATAGCAATACCTCCAGTATTCTTGCCTGGGAAACCCCATGGACAGAGGAGCCTGGCAGGTTACAGTCCACGGGGTTACAAGAGCTGGACATGACTGAACAACTAAACAACAACGATTCGGTTGAGATGAACCAAAAGATTGAAATTTTGGTTCATATCCTATTCATTTGGTGTTCACCTAAAGCCATATACTAAATATTAAAGTCTCAGTGTTAGTTTTTTGCATTGTGTGTTAGTTGCTCAGTTGTGTCTGACTCCGTGATCCCATGGGCTATAGAATCGTTTGATCCATTTGAATTCTTAATCTGCTATTATTAGAGATAAATTATTTTTATTGTAAACAGTAGCTACTTGGAAGGAAGTGGCATAATTCACAGAATTAAGGAGGCTGAGATTTGACCAACTAGACTGGAGAAGGGGCAGTAACTATTATGCTCTCTTCACCAAGTAATCATTCTTTTTGATATGTACCTGCTGGCTTATATTAGGAACTTTGGGAAATTGAATATTTGAAAATAAGAGATAGGAGAGGATAAAGTTTACCTTGACCTTCCTGAGAACCCTAATTGGGTCTGAAATTTAAACTGACAAAGACAGCTTAATAGGAGAAACACATACAAATTTTATTGAATTTTTGCACATACATAGGAGTTTTTACCTATGTATATGTAAAAACCACTTCAGCAGTCTTGCCTTGAGAATCCCAAAAAGAGGATGAGAAGGCAAAAAGATATGACACTGAGGAGATGAACTCTCCAGGTTGGTAGGGACCCAATATGCTACTGGGGAGGAAAAGAGTAATAGTACCAGAAGGAATGAAGAGGCTGAGGCAAATAGAAACAACACCCTGATGTGGATGTGTCTGGTGATGAAAGTAAAGTCTGATGCTGTAAAGAACAATATTGCATATGAGCCTGAAATGTTAGGCCCATGAATCAAGGTAAATTGGAAGTGGTCAAATAGGATATGGCAAGAGTGAACATGGACATTTTAGGAATCAGTGAACTAAAATGGACCAGAATGGGTGAATTTAATTCAAATGACTTTTATATCTATTGCTGAGGGAAAGAATCCCTTAGCAAAAAAATGGAGTAGCCCTCATAGTCAACAAAGGAGTCCAAAATGCAGTACTTGGGTGCCATCTCAAAAACAACAGAATGATCTCTGTTCATTTCCAAGGCAAACCATTCAATGTCACAGTAATCCAAGTCTATGCCCTAACCACTAATTATGAAGAAGCTGAAGTTGAATGGTTCTGTGAAGACCTACAAGACCTTCTAGAACTAACAACAAAAAAAGATATCCTTTTCATCATAGGGGACTGGAAAAATAGGAAGTCAAGAGATACTTGGAGTAACAGGCAAGTATGGCCTTGGTGTACAAAATGAAGCAGGGCAAAGGCTAATAGAGTTTTGCCGAGAGAAGGCACTGGTCATAGCTAAAACCCCCTTCTAACAACACAAGTGATGCCTCTACATGAACATCACCAGATGGTCAATACTGAAATCAGATAGATAATATTCTTTGCATCCAAAGATGGAGAAGATCTATACAGTCAGCAAAAACAAGACTGGGAGCTGACTATGGCTCAGATCATGAACTCCCTAATGCAAAATTCAGATTTTAATTGAACAAAGTAGGGAAAACCCCTAAGTCATTAAAGTATGACCCAAATCAAATCCCTTGTGATTATATAGTGAAAGTGACAAATAGATTCAAGGAATTAGATCTGATAGACAGAGTGCCTGAAGAACTATGGATGGAGGTTCATGACATTGTACAAGAGGCAGTGATCAAAATCATCCCCAAGAAAAAGAAATGTAAGAAGGAAAAATGGCTGTTGGAGGATGCTTTACAAATACCTGAGTAAAGAAAAGAGGTAAAAAGATGAGGAGAAAAGGAAAGATATTCCCCATCTGAATGCAGAGTTCCAGAGAAGAACAAGGAGAGCTAAGAAAGCAAAGTGAACAATGAAAAAAAAAGAAAAAGAAAAACAATAGAATGGGAAAAACTAGAGATATCTTTAATAAAATTAGAGATACCGAAGAAATATTTCATGCAAAGTTGGGCACAATAAAAGACAGAATTTGTTTGGACCTAACCAAAGCAGAAGAGATTAAGAAGTGGTGGCAACAATACACAGAAGTACTATACAAAAAAGATACTAATGACCCAGATAACCCTGCTGGTATGATCAGTTACCTAGACATCCTGGAGTGTGAATTCAAATGGGCCTTAGGAAACATCACTATGAACAAAGCTAGTGGAGGTGATGGAATTACTGCTAAGCTATTTCAGATCCTAAAAGATGATACTGTGAAAGTTCTGCACTCGATATGCTAGCAAATTTGGAAAACTCAGCAGTGGCCACAGAACTGGAAAAGGTCAATTTTCACTGCAATCCCAAAGAAGGGCAATGTTAGAGGATCTTCAAAATAGCATAGTTGCACTCATTACACATGCTAGCAAGATAATGCTCAAATCTTTCAAGCTAGGCTTCAGCAGTAAGTGAACTGAGAAATTCCAGATGTACAAGCTGGATTTAGAAAAGGCAAAGGAACCAGATTTCAAATTGTCAGCATCCATTAGATCATAGAAAAAGCAAGAGAATTCCAAAATAATAATATTAGTAATAATTCTACTTCTGCTTCATTGACTATGCTAAAGCTTCAACTGTGTAGATTACACTTAAAGAGATAAGAATACCAGATCAGAATACCTTATCTGCTTCTTGAGAAAACTGTATGCAGGTCAAGAAGCAACAGTCAGAATTGGACATAGAACAATGGACTGGTTCAAAATTGGGAAAGGAGGACATTAAGGTTATGTATTTCCACCTTGCTTATTTAACTTATATGTAGAATAGAACATGTAAAATGCTAGGCTGGATAAAGCACAAGTTGGATCAAGATTGCCAGGAGAAATATCAATAATCTAAGATATGCAGATGGCATCACCCTTATGGCAGAAAGCAAGGAACTAAAGAACCTCTGGATGAAGGTGAAAGAGGGGAGTGAAAAAGCTGGCTTAGAACTCAACATTCAAAAAACAAAGAGCATGGCATCTGGTCTCATCACTTCATGGCAAATAGATGAGGAAACAATGACAGATTTTATTTTCATAGGTTCCAAAATCACTGTGGAATGTGACTGCAGCCATGAAATTAAAAGATGCTTGCGTCTTAAAAGAAAAGCCATGAAAAAACTAGATAGCATATTAAAAAGCACAGACTACTTTGCCAACAAATGTCCATATAGTCAAAGCTATGGTTTTTCTAGTAGTCACATATGGATGTGAGGTTTAGACTGTAAAGAAGGATGAGTGCCTAACAATTGATGTTTTTGAATTGTGGTGTTGGAGAAGACTCTTGTAAGTCCCTTGGACTGCAAGGAAATCAAACCAGTCAACCCTAAAGGAAATCAGTCCTGAATATTCGTTATAAGGACTAATGTTGAAGGTGAAACTCCAGTACTTTGGACACCTGATGAGAAGAACTGACTCATTGGAAAAGACCTAGATTCTGGGAAAGATTGAAGGCAGGAGAAGGGGATGACAGATGATGGGATGGTGGGATGGCGTCACCAAATCAATGGACGTAACTTTGAGCAAGCTCACCATCAACAGATGGTGATGGACAGGGAAGCCTGGTGTGTTGCCGTCCATGGGGTCTCAAAAGAATTGAACATGACTGAACAATTGAACAACAATGAGGAATTTTTACAAGAGAATGAAGACCAGAAGTGACATAGTAGGAACTTATACCTTTGGACAATGAAACAATAAGTTTGTGAAGAACTGACAGCACTAAGGGTTTGTGCCAGAAGTAATAAATGGGCAAGCAGAAACTGAAATATAGGGTTAGTGTGACAAATGTTGTACAGATTTCTTGGCCCCCAATTCCATTTCTGATGAGACATCCTGCCTCATTGTACAAGGAAGGTATCTTTTATGACTTGTGCAGAAAATAAAAATGAGGGTTGGAGTAGGTTTCAGAGTAAGTTTCTGATTTCTTCTGTTTTTAAATCCTTCAGCCTTTATGGCATATTTAATACATCATATTTTGGGACTGTGTTCCTTGAACCCCATTAACAATGCCAGAAAATGCCCGTGATAATCTATGTACTATTCAATGAACTCTACAGTACCAGAACAATAAATAGGCTAGGCCTAAATAGCCCTAAATGCAGAAATATGAATAAGAAAGCAGCTCACTCTAAATATGAGCTACTATTTTCTTATTGTCACCCATCCTGCATCCCAAAACAATGGTCTTCATAAAAAGTTTTCTATTACTGCATTATTGAGTGGAAAACCTCTGGTCTCACAAAAGGCCCAATAAACTGCACCATCTCTATATGCAATTTAACTGCTTAGATATTACAATTTCACTACAAGCGGGCTTTAAGGACTGTAGGAAGTAATATTCTTCCAATAGACATAGATGTGTATTTATGTTTTCTGCTTTGCATTAAAGGTAGGATGACCATGCTCAATTAGCTGCTAAGAATCCTGGAAGGAGGAAGATTAGAGGATTAGTGACAAGGAGATTTGGGAATGGGAAACTGGACCTCTTCAAAAAAGTCAGGAGCTTAAAAATGTTTGTGCTTGTTGTGGTTACTCATCACATTCTTTTCACCCCCTTCACCACTTTCATTAAAATATGTGTTGCTATAATCAGGTGCCCAGGCAAACCCTCTCTACATATTATCATTCTCTTCACTCAATCAGATGATCAACTAACTGTTTAATGACCTCTTTTCAAAGCAACACGGCAAAAAAGACAATGCTTAGACTAAAACATATATTTTCCTTCAGTACCAACCCTGTTCTAATTGTCAAGCTTTTGAGCTTCTGTGGGTAGAGACAAAATTTAAGTCCCTTTCATATCAAAAATGTTCAGAAAAATTTGGTGTTGGGTTGATTAATTGATGGAGACAGAAATTTGCCCTCTCCAGAACAATCTTTTGGAGTCACTTAGACAGCTGAATTTGAATTTGTGTACTGAGTTGAATATTGCATTCCTCCCAAAACATGTTCACCCAGGACCTCAGAATGTGACCTTATTTAAGGTTACATGCAATTAGAAAGTAGTTAAGATGAGATCATCTTGTATTAGGCAGGACGTGAATCCAATATGAATTATATCTTCATAAGGAAAGAGAAATTTAAATACAAAATTTATAGTAAGAAATATGTACTTGGTCTTCCGTCCCTTTTCCTATTGTGCGGCTTCTAAAACCTTACAATTTCCTACATAAGGGCCATAGGGGCATCTTTTGTCATAATGCTTAGTTTTGTTCCCAGTTCCCAAAAAACCTCAGAGCAATAAAGAGGAAAGGAGTGTCTTTTGTTATTCATATCAAAGTTCCTTTAGACAAACCCTGAGTGTATGTTAATAAGGTTACTTTTGGAAAGCCCCTGTGGGTGAGTGCTGTTTGCCAGGGGAATGTACCAGGTGCTTAGAATATTGGAAATTTATGTCCACCCCTGGAGTTAGGGAGAGGAGCCAAAGGTAGACATAATCACTAATAACCATTGATTTAATCAGTCATGCTTATGGAATGAATGTGAAGTGAAGGTCACTGGTCCTGTCCACCTCTTTGTGACCCCATGGAATTCTCCAGGCCAGAACACTGGAATAGGTAGCCTTTCCCTTCTCCAGAGAATCTTCCCCACCCTGGGATTGAACCCAGGCCTCCCACACTGCAGGCGGATGCCTTACCAGCTGAGCTACCAGGGAAGCCCAGCAAGGAATGAAGCCTCCCTAAAAATCCATAAGGAGAGGGTTCAGGGAACTTCTCCGTTGGTAAACAAGTGAAGGTGCTGGAGAGTGGGGAGAGAACCCAGTGATGGCATGAAAGCTCTGCACCTCTTCCCACATACCTTGCCCTATCCATCTCTTCTGTCTGGCTATTTTTGTGTTATATCTTTTTATTTGTTTTTGTTGTTCAGTTGCTAAGTCATGTCTGACTCCTTGCAACCTCTGGACTGCAGCACACCAAGCCTTCTTGTCCTTCACCATCTGGAATTCGCCCAATCATGTCCAGTGAATTGATGATGCCATCCAACCATCTCATCCTATTATAATAATCAATAATAGAGTAACAAACTGTTTTCCTCAATTCTGTGAACCACTCTATCAAATAAATCAAACCCAAAGAAGGGGTTTTAGGAACCTCTGGATTTATAGCCAATCAGTCAGAAGCACAGGTGGTAACCTCAATGTGCCTTGGAATCTGAAATGTGTGGGAGGAAGGAGTCTGGGGAACTGAGTTCTTAACATGTGGGATCTGATGTGATCTCAGATAGTGCTGTGCGTGTAGTATAGGACTAGGAGAGACACTCAGAGGAGTGTTTTTCCTTTACAGAAACACAGACACACAGGGAGAATACCACGTGAAGATAAGGACAGAGACTGACTGACCCATCTACAGCCAAAGATTGCTGGCAACAATCAGAAGGTGAGAAAAAGGCATGCAACAGGTTCTTCTCTAGAAACTAGAGAGGGCTCAGCCCTGCCCCATGTCTTTATTTCAGACTCCTAGCATCAAGAATTGTGAGAGTTGAGCCATAAAGAAAGCTGAGCATCTAAGAATTGGTGCTTTTGAATTATGATGATAGAAAAGACTCTTGGGAGTCCCTTGGACTCCAAAGAGATCAAACCAATCAATCCTAACGGAAATCGACCTTGAATGCTCACTAGAAGGACTGATACTGAAGCTGAAGCTCCCATATTTTAGCCACCTGATATGAAGAGCCAACTTATTGGAAAAGAATCTGATGCTGGGAAAGATGAAGAACATAAGGAAAAGGGAGCAACAAAGGATGAGATGGTTGGTTGGCAACACTGACTCAATGGATAGGAGTTTGAGTAAACTCGGTGAGACAGTGAAGGGCAGGGAATCCTGGAGTGCTGCAGTTCATGGGGTCACAAAGAGTTGGACATGACTTAGCAGCTGAACAACAACAATTATATATTCCATTAGAATTGAAAAATTTTGATATAAGATGAACACTAAGCAGAACAAATGAGTAATAAAGCAGATGACAAAGAAACACGTACAACTACAAGAAAGTAAATTTTACAAAAATAAAAACTAACTTCAGGGAAGTTGCTGGAAAAAATAGTAGTCAAAGCAGAATAGAATCTGTATTTTACGCAACACAATATAGGCATTTAATAAATATGCTTTCATTATTATTTTTCTCTTCTATCATTAATGTTCTTAATTTTATGTGTCACTGCAATCTCAAAAAATATATGGTAATTGTAATGCTTAATTAAACTAAGCAAAGTGCTACCAGAGTAGAATAAGTAAAACTTCAAGTTCATTTTATAAAGACCTCAGCAGTTTTATGCTATTAAAATCCATGGTAGTAGTTTCTTTTTTGATAGATAAATTTCCCGATCTTTTCCTACATTAACTATGGAACTAGGCTCATAATTCATACATCCATAACCTAAGTAGCAAAAATTATCTATTTTGGCACATTATTATATATTTGTCCTAGATTCTACAGAAATTAAATCACATCAAAGATTGTTGGATGAAAATATTTTAAAAGAAAAAAATTGTAATTTAAACTATCTTCAAGGTTTTCTATATTTTATTATTACACTATGTTTTTTAGAAAACATATTTTAAAGAAAACTAGATTACATATTTATTTATAATTTAAGATCTCATCCCCCAAATATACAATTATATTGTAGCAAATTACTTAATATAAAAATACTTCAAATCTAATGAGTTCTTCCTATGTGGAGGAAATCATTTAAAACTCTGTTCTTATATATGTGGGCTCACTTAAGCTCACAGTTCAGTAAAAGAATTGTTGATAGTATCCTCATTTTGCCAGAGAAAACTGTGGCAGAGAGAGGTTAAAATAACCTCTCCAAAGTCATAGGAATTTGAAATAACACTCCTTAGTAGTAACTGGTTAAAACTAGGCAGAAAATAAGCTTTTCCACAAAATGTATGATATAGTGGGGCATTTTTCCAAGTATGTTCTACATTCCCTTTAGAAAATATGAGGAAATGTAAGAGAAAGGATTCCATGAACACGAAATATCAAGTGATGTTAGTTCAAAAAAAAGATAGTCACGTTTGTGTGTGTTAAATGTATGTAAGAGTGTGTGTTTGTGTGTGGGTATACATATATATATATATAGATAGGTATATATTTTCCTTCCAGTTTTATTAAGATATACTTGGCATAGCACTCTACAAGTATAAGACACCCAACATAATGATTCAATATACATACTTAGTTAACATCCATCTTGTCATATAGGTACAAAATTTTTAAAAAAATATTTTTTTCCTTGTGATGAACTCATACTCTCTTAACAACTTTCATATATAACTTACAGCATGCTAATTATATTAATCATGTTGTACATTGCATGCCTAGTACTTATTTAACTTATAACTGGAAGTTTATACCTTTTGACTACCTTTGTCACCATACAAACATACTAGGTTATCACTGACGATATTCCCCATGCTTTATGTGCTTTACGTCCTTTACATTTCATCCTTATGACTCATGTGTTCTATAACGGGAGGTTTGTACCTCCTAATCTCCCTCATCAATTTCTTTCCTCTCTCTACATCCTTCCACCCTGACAACCACCTGTTTGTTTTCTGCATCTGTGGCTCTGTTTCTGTTTTCTTATATTTATTCATTTATTTTGCATTTTAGANATGTGTTCTATAACTGGAGGTTTGTACCTCCTAATCTCCCTCATCAATTTCTTTCCTCTCTCTACATCCTTCCACCCTGACAACCACCTGTTTGTTTTCTGCATCTGTGGCTCTGTTTCTGTTTTCTTATATTTATTCATTTATTTTGCATTTTAGATTCCACATGTAAGTGAAACCATACAGTGTTTTTCATTCTTTTGTCTGACACATTTCACTTAATACTCTCTAGGTCTATCCAAATTTCGGCAGATGGCTAGTAACATTATTGACAGTAACATTCCATTGTGCCTGTGTATATGTATGAGTAATATTCCATGTGTGGACATACATAATGGAATTCTATATAACTGCATGTGTGCTTGCTTAGTTTGGAAAAATACCTAGAAGCAGAATCCCTGAATTGAATGTTATCCTATTTTTAATTTTGTGAGGATACTTAATAATGTTTTCCATAGAGTCTGCACCAGTTTATGTTCCCACTAGTAGTGAATAAGTGTTCCAGTTTCTCCACATCCTTCCCAACACTTGTTTTCTGTCTTTGTGGTGATAGACATTTGACAGGTATGAGGGAATATCTCACTATGGTTTTGATTTGTGTTTCTCTGATGATCAATGATGCTGAGCGTCTTTTCACGTGTTTGTTGACCACCTGTATGTTTCCGTTGAAAAAATGTCTATTCAGGTCCTTGTCCATTTTTTAATCAGGTTGTTTGGGTTTTGTGATGTTGAGTTGTATACGTTCTTTGTACATTTTGCATATTAATTCCTTGTCAGATATATTGTTTGTAAGTATCTGCTCCCACAAAGTTTTGTTGATAGTTTTCTTTGCTGTATAAAAACTTTTAGTTTGATGCAGTCCCATTTGTTTACTTTTGCTTTTGTTTCCATTACCTGAGGAAACATGTCCAAAAAAAATTGAGACTAATATACACACTATAATATATAATCTGTATTTATATAGTCATGTATATACATATGTAAGTAATATGTATTATGCATATTC
>SJYV01051611.1:0-11521 GCA_006410875.1 Neotragus pygmaeus
AGTATCTGCCATATACACTTGTCATCTGGAGATGACTGCCATCACTTAGGTTCCTTTTATTAGAGACAATGTGAGAAAGACTCCTCCTGTCAATGCAGGAGATGCAAGAGACATGGGTTCCACTCCAGGAAGATCCCCTGGAGTAGGATATGGTGACCCACTCCAGTCTTCTTGCCTGGAAAATTCCATGGACAGAGAAGTCTGGTGGGCTACAGTCCATGGGGTCATAAAGAGTTGTACATGACTGAGCGACTGAGCATGCATGCACATGAATATTTTTATAAGTACAGACAAATATTATTCAACCCATTTTTCCTGTCTTAACAATGTACAGTAATTTGTTCCAGGAAACAAGCTGCTTGCTCCTCAATCATATGAAATGGCTCCTTCATTCATCCCCCAGTCAGGAATGTACAGCCTCTGTTCAAGGGATGTTAGGTGGTTTCCAAGTGGCTGTGATGACTATCTTTGTAAATATATCTTGGGATATTTCTTGTAAATGAAATTACTGAGTCAAAGTTAGGCACAGGTTTGAGGCTTTTGATTTGATTATGAAATTGCCCTTTAGAAAATCTAACCCAATTTATATTTCTATCCTGTTTCCAAGTACCTTTGCTAGGTATAATGGGGTTATGTTTTAAATTAATCTTTGGTGACATCTTTTTGAAATTGTGAGGGGTGCTAAGAGGATGCAGAACCTTAATTAGGAGAAGCTGAGGTCCATTTGTATGAAAGGCATGTTGCTGTCGTTCAGTCGCTCAGTCATGTCCGACTTTGTGACATCGTGGATTGCAGCCCGCCAGGCTTCCCTGTCCTTCTCTGTCTTCTGGAGCTTGCTCACACTCATGTCTATTGAGTTAGTGCTGCTCTCTAACCACCTTGTCCTCTGTTGTCCTCTTCTCCTCCTGTCTTTAATCTTTCCCAGCATCAGGGGCTTTTCCAATGAGTCCGCTCTTCATATCAGGTTGGCCAAAGGATTGGAGCTTCAAGCCATTTCAACGGGAAGATGACAGAAACTGTACCTGGGACAGTGAAGTATTGCATAAAATAATTATGTGGTTGGCAGTCTTTGGGTTACCAGATCTGTACCATGTTAGTGGTGGAGCATCACGAGTTTTTGCCCTAAGGACTCCTTCCACCCAGTGACTTTTGGAAGACCTTAATGGCTCACAGGTTCCCCATGAACCCCACACGTAACCCTTTTCCTCCTCTCTTGGCAACCCCTGCCCCCCACTGCCCCGCAAAGTGTGCCCGAAAAGCCCCTCTGTTGTCTCAATCTTCCAAGGACACCAAACAGTCCAGGTAGGTCTTGGAGCTGCTGGGCCTTCAGGCTGCAGGCTGATGGGGGGCAGAGGCTGGGAGGAAGGGGGGTCTCCCCAAACTAGATGCTTTACTTTGCGACTCTAGACACAAGGTCAGCTGCTCAACATTCCAAGTGACCAAGTTCTTCAGGCTGGTCAGTGGTCTGGAGCGTCTGAATTCTCTCTGGGAGTTTTAAACCTGCTCCAGGGACTTCAGCAAGCAGGTGCCCCTTGCCCTTGAAACTTTTCTTCTTCTCATTTTAGTCTCTCCTCCTCAAAATGTCCCCTCTCTCTGGCCATTTTCAAAATCAAACACTTTGAATGTGATGAAACAAGACAATCCTACTGAGGGGCTGAGAGCGGCCTTGACTGCAGGTGCGCTGGCTTTTATGCCTCCATGAACTCCTTAGATGCCCTGGGCAAGGGCTCAGACCCTGAGTTTTCCTGGCCAAGAAGCAAAGTTAAACGTGGTGAACTTGCAATGGATGGAATTGATTTTAAATAAAAGAAGGGAGGCGGCTGGTGTTGCTATTTCACTTTGGAGCTATCTGGAGGTGTAATAAATCCCAGTGAATAGCAAGCAGCAATGGTGAGATGCAAAGTGCAGCTGAATGGTTAAGAGATGTTCCCTCCCCCTCCCCAAAATGAGCATTATAATTTTAACAATTTTACTTAACATCTGTGAGTCTCCGTTTCCCTATCCTAGAAGATGAGGATGAAAGTATAACTTGAGTCATAATGTCATGGAGTTTCTGGTGGCTCGGCAGTAAAGAATCTGCCTGCAATGCAGGTGACTACGGTTTGATCCTTGGATCAGAAAGATCCCCTGGAGAAAAAAATGGCACCCCACTCCAGTATTCTTGCCTGNGGCTTTTCCAATGAGTCCGCTCTTCATATCAGGTTGGCCAAAGGATTGGAGCTTCAAGCCATTTCAACGGGAAGATGACAGAAACTGTACCTGGGACAGTGAAGTATTGCATAAAATAATTATGTGGTTGGCAGTCTTTGGGTTACCAGATCTGTACCATGTTAGTGGTGGAGCATCACGAGTTTTTGCCCTAAGGACTCCTTCCACCCAGTGACTTTTGGAAGACCTTAATGGCTCACAGGTTCCCCATGAACCCCACACGTAACCCTTTTCCTCCTCTCTTGGCAACCCCTGCCCCCCACTGCCCCGCAAAGTGTGCCCGAAAAGCCCCTCTGTTGTCTCAGTCTTCCAAGGACACCAAACAGTCCAGGTAGGTCTTGGAGCTGCTGGGCCTTCAGGCTGCAGGCTGATGGGGGGCAGAGGCTGGGAGGAAGGGGGGTCTCCCCAGACTAGATGCTTTACTTTGCGACTCTAGACACAAGGTCAGCTGCTCAACATTCCAAGTGACCAAGTTCTTCAGGCTGGTCAGTGGTCTGGAGCGTCTGAATTCTCTCTGGGAGTTTTAAACCTGCTCCAGGGACTTCAGCAAGCAGGTGCCCCTTGCCCTTGAAACTTTTCTTCTTCTCATTTTAGTCTCTCCTCCTCAAAATGTCCCCTCTCTCTGGCCATTTTCAAAATCAAACACTTTGAATGTGATGAAACAAGACAATCCTACTGAGGGGCTGAGAGCGGCCTTGACTGCAGGTGCGCTGGCTTTTATGCCTCCATGAACTCCTTAGATGCCCTGGGCAAGGGCTCAGACCCTGAGTTTTCCTGGCCAAGAAGCAAAGTTAAACGTGGTGAACTTGCAATGGATGGAATTGATTTTAAATAAAAGAAGGGAGGCGGCTGGTGTTGCTATTTCACTTTGGAGCTATCTGGAGGTGTAATAAATCCCAGTGAATAGCAAGCAGCAATGGTGAGATGCAAAGTGCAGCTGAATGGTTAAGAGATGTTCCCTCCCCCTCCCCAAAATGAGCATTGTAATTTTGACAATTTTACTTAACATCTGTGAGTCTCCGTTTCCCTATCCTAGAAGATGAGGATGAAAGTATAACTTGAGTCATAATGTCATGGAGTTTCTGGTGGCTCGGCAGTAAAGAATCTGCCTGCAATGCAGGTGACTACGGTTTGATCCTTGGATCAGAAAGATCCCCTGGAGAAAAAAATGGCACCCCACTCCAGTATTCTTGCCTGGAGAATCCCATGGAGAGAGGAGCCTGGAGGGTTACAGTCCATGGAGTCACAAAAGAATTCGACGCTACTTGGTGACTAAACCAGCCAACATAGTGTCAGTAACGGGGTTACATGAGGTTTATACCTGTAAACACCCAAGCACGCTGTTTGACTCCCAGGAATGCTCTCTGCTTTTAGAAAGTATTATGCTTAGCTGTCTTTCTACTATGAAAGGTAATAAACTTCCAGTTTCCTCCCTCCTCTTGCTTCCTGGCCCGTTTGTTTCAGGCATCACACACTCTCATTAAGGATTTTAAAACCATTCCATCATAACCTCCTTGTTTCCCCCAAAACCTGCCAGCCAGCCCCAAACTTCTCCTCTCATTTAGAAATATTATAGAATCCTACAAGATGAACTTTGAGAGATGGTATTATTAGTCTGAAGCTGTACTTTCACTTTGGCATTTAAGAAACAGAGACAGGGACCTCTCGGGTAGTACAGAGGTGAAGACTTCACCTTCCAATACAGAGGATACGGCTGGGGGAGCCACATGGCCAAAAAACCAAAACAGCAGCAGCAACAAAACATAAAACAGAAGCAACACTGCAACACATTCAATAAAGATGAAAAAATGTGTGTGTGTGTGTGCTCAGCCATGTCCTACTCTTTGCGACCCCGTGTACTGTAAAGACTTTCAGGCTTCTCTGTCCATGGAATTTTCCAGGCAAGAATACTGAAGTGTGTTGCCATTGCTTACTCCAGGGGATCTTCCCGACCCAGGGGTTGAACCCAAGTCTCTTGCATCCCCTGCACTGGCAGGCAGATCCTTTATCACTGAGCCACCTGGGAAGCCCTTGAAAAATGGTTCTCATCAAAAACAGACAGCAAAGAGGCAGTAAATGTAGACATAAAACCTAACTGGTCTACCGGAGGACCAGCCTGGACACTGCTCCACCACAGGAGCCCCTAAGCTAGCTTGTCTAATGGAGGACCAGGCTGAACACTGTTTCACCACAGGAACCCACCTAAGCTAATTTCATCCTTCAACCACGCCTCCTGAGATAGGTCCCATCGTTACCCTACCTGCCAGATGAGAAAGTTGAAGCTCCAACCATGCCTCCTGAGATAGGTCCCATCGTTACCCTACCTGCCAGATGAGAAAGTTGAAGCTCCAAGAAGCTAAGTAACTTTTCTGCAGTTGCATGGTTAGTGAGGGGGGAGTCCAGGACCAGGACCCAGGGAGGCGTGCCCCACAGTCAAGTGTTCCTGGCCGCTGTGCTCTCATACCTGCAAATGAGAGGCTCCTGCTTATTCCTCAGCATGAACTGCCCTCCACCAGTGCAGCATGGATATTCCTGACCGGGCACCTGAAATGGTCTTGATTAGACCGCATGTGGCCATCCACCCCTCGTGCTGGTGATTTATTCAGGCTGGGCCAAGCCAAAGCGGGCCATTGCAATGGGAGGAATTAATTGATTACATTCAGTTTCTCACCCCATAAAATGGGGTTAATAACCACAACCATTACAGAAGATTGTTGCTACTGCTGCTGCTGCTGAGTCGCTTCAGTCGTGTCTGACTCTGTGTGACCCCATAGACAGCAGCCCATGAGGCTCCCCCGTCCTGGGGATTCTCCAGGTAAGAACACTGGAGTGGGTTGCCATTTCCTTCTCCAGTGCATGAAAGTGAAAGTGAAGTTGCTCAGTCATGTCCGACTCAGCGACCCCATGGACTGCGGCCCACCAGGCTCCTCCGTCCATGGGATTTTCCAGGCGAGAGTGCTGGAGTGGGGTGCCATTGTCTTCTCCGACAGAAGACTGTTAGTGAGGATTAAATGCATTCATTTAAAAAGAGACCTGGATTTCCTAGATGTTAGCTATTATTTCTTCTGCAAATTAATACTCATTGATGGTTACAATGGACTGAGCTTTGTGCTGTATTTGTTTGGATGAAGTGTTTTGGTAAGAAAGCCACTTCAGCTCATGCGTGAGAAGGACTCTAGAGACACACTTAGAGAGAGGGGTTTGGAATTCTCTGGGAGAGATGCAGGAAGAGAAAGGGGAGCCTGAGAGCCAGTGGATGAGAGGAGAGATCTGCTGGAAAAATCTTCCAGAGCTGAACGTGAAGGAAAGGTACTTGGATTCTTAAACTGTTTAAGGAATTCACTAGAAAACCACTGCTTCAGTCTTAAGTTTGATTCAGAGACATCGGTCAAAATGTATTTGGTGACCAGTGAAAGTGTTTGCTCTGGGCTTGGCGTTGAGTCAGTGGAGCACGTTGCCAGCCCGGGATCAAAGGGCCAACAGAGTAGAGACAGGATTTCGGGGAAAATAGGAAGCCTGGATTTTTCCATGACAGAGAGATTTCATTAGGATGCTGTCTCTGATTGAGGCCACATGAGAGTCATGAATGCAGTGTTCTGAGAACTCTGTGAAATCAGCCCTAGGAAGAAAAAATAATAAGATTGTTACAGAAGGAAACAACGCTAGGAGCAGATATGAAAGAACGGGGTTCCTCTGCAGTTACAATTCCCCCACTGAGCGAAAAATCTTTTCCTGATATTAAGTAATATCAGTTTTATTGTGCCAGTAGATTGTACATGTATTCAATCACCAAAGCCCTCGTACACACACTTTATGCCAGGCATCCTGTCAAGTGCCGGGAGCCCCTGATTAACACACAGCGCCTCTGCCCACCTTGAGGCCGCACTAAGCAGCTCCGCGGTGAGCAGCCGTGCAGTGTGGTCAGCACACAGGGCCCGGAGGGCAGCTGGCATCTCGGAGGACCGCCTCCGCAGAAAGCTGCTGTTCGCGTTGCCCTTGGAAGGGGAGATGGATTCTGCCAGAGGTGAAGCACAGCGCAGCCAGCATGCCAGGTCTTCTCCGCTCACTCCTGCAGACCCCTTCTCCTCCCATCTCCACTGTTCTGAGCCTTCACTTACTGCTTCAATTGGTTCCTTTGTCCTCCAGCTCCCAACTGAACTTGTGGAATAAGTGGTCCTAGGAGCAGATCACAACTTGGGAGGAGAAGAAATCTTGGGTATTTACTCCCCGCTCCCCGCCTACTGGACCAGGAGTGGACAGTAACTGTGGCCTTCCACTGAAGGGCGTGGCTTCCCATGGGCGGCCCTTTTCGGTAGCTGCTGCTCTCTCTGGGTTCTGGAAACAGCTCTCTCCCCTCGACATGCACATAAGCTTGGTCATAGCCTGTGTGCGTGCCTGGTCAGTCACTCAGTCCTGTCCGACTCTTGCAACCTCGTGGACTGTAGCCTGCCAGGCTCCTCCAAGGGATTTTTAAGGCAAGAATACTGGAGCGGGTTGCCATTTCCTCCTCCAGGGAATCTTCCCAACCCAGGGATAGAACCCAAGGCTCCTGCATTAGCAAGCGGATTTCTTACTGCTGAGCCATCTGGGAAGCCCCTGGTCAGTCTTACAGTTTCTACATTTGGGGTGGTAGAAAGTCATTTTGGTTTGCTGTAACCCCGTTCACATCATTAACAATATCCTATTTGACTGCCTTTGTTCTTCCTGGGAAACCTACAGATACAGCAAATATTAGGTTGGCCAAAAAGTTCATTCTTCAGTTAGAATTTATTCCCATGAGATGTCATGGAAAAGCCTGAATGAACATTTTGACCAACCCAATACATATCATGTCTCTTAAATGTACAGTTTACACATAGTAGAGGCTGTTGATTTTCTCAGAGAGGCATGGCCTGTGATGACATTAATCATAAAGTCCCAATCAAACTTAGCTTTGCACTTGATATCAAGCATAATTTGGGTCTCAAAAAAAGTAAACCTGGAGTAAACTAGGGATTCTTTAATGTAATGTCTTTTTACTTCTACTTAAACTCTGCATTTTCTACTCTGTCTACAGCTTTAAGAATAACTTATCCTTAATTTTTAATTAGCCAAACTGTTGTGATAGAGTTTGAAGGAAGACTATATTTAAGCATATTCTCTAAGGAGTAATGCAACTTAAAAACAGCTCATTAGCTACAAGAATGTTAACTAGGATATTAAAGGAACATTTGAAATTATTAAGTGATTTTACTGTCTCTTAAATTATGCCAATACAGGAGAGCCAACGCAGTGGTTCCTATATCACATAATCAGTTATTATGAGTCATTTAAAGATCAGGGAAAACTGATCATTATTAAAATTGATGTTAACTTTGAGTAACACTTGAGGAAATGTTTTAAATTCATGATCATATTGCTTTTACTGACAAGAAATACTGCATCAGTCGGTTTTAGGTTGTACACCGTATGAATAATTCTTAATCCTTCCGTACTATGGGAAAAATCAAATTTCATGTGCTTTCTATTGTGAGATCATCTCTCTTGAATTTTGCACGTTTACATTACGGAAGCTGCTATGACTCTGCAAACAACACGTGGGTTAAAATCAAGGAAGGCTTAAACCAAATTGTTGGATGATTCTCCCTTGACTTCTTACTCACTTTCTTTGTAAAATATAGTTTTCTGATATGCAGAAGTTTGAATAAGTTGTTGTTAAATCACTAAGTTTTATCTGACACTTTTATGACCCCATGGACTGTAGCCCACAAGGCTTCTCTGCCCATGGGATTTCCCAGGCAAGAATACTGGAGTGGGTTGCCATTTCCTTCTCCAGGGGATCTTCCAGACCCAGGGATCAAACCCGGGTTTCTTGTTTGGCAGGTGGATGCTTTACCACTGAGTCACCAGGGAAGTCCTTTGAATAAGTTATCCGTTTATAATTTGTGTGTATTGGGAGAATAAGAAGGGATGTCTGAGTGTTGTGTATTCTCATCAGATTAAAAAAAATGTAGTTTTTCTAGGAAAATGTCTGGGACCTATTGCACTTTGTGCTCAGTCCTGTCCAACTCTTTTGACATTTCCATGCCACAATCCTGGAGTGAATTGCCATTTCCTTCTTCAAAAGGTCTTTCTGAGACAGGGATTGAACCTGTGTCTCCTGAATTGGCAGGCGGATTCTTTACCACTAGCGTGAAACCCCACATGCAATCATCATCTTGTATATAAGTTTGATGGTTTTCTCTCATTCATATAAATTCAGACAAAGGTATATACACAAGTTTAGAGGTTAGATAAGTTCTGAACTCACAAAGTAAAATGCAGACTTCAGAGCAAGACAAGATGTCAAAAGGAACTAGTGGTTGACAGGCTACTAACCTGAACATTTGCAGAAGGTAGGACTGTTCTGAGAAACATCTGTTTTCTTGTTTCTCTTAAGGGAAACAGGCAAATGCTTCTGAACTTTCTGTAATAAAATTGATGTCTTTTTTATTTTCTTTTTTAGATAACCAAAGCTTTCCCTCTGGGGAAGTCTGCAAGATTTGATGGAATGTAGTAGCAGTAGTGATAGTCACTCTGTCATACCTGACTCTTTGCCAGCCCTTGGACTGTAGCCCATCAGGTTCCTCTGTCCATGTAATTCTCCAGGCAAGAATATGGGAGTGGGTTGCTGGAGTGGGTTTGATTCCCCACCCAGGAATCGAACCAGGGTCTTCTGTATCGTAGGCAGATTCTTTACCAACTGAGCTACATGGGAGGCCCTTGATGGAATGTATCCACCATCAAATGATGGAATGTACCCACCATTTCATTTGTTCAGGCTTCCCTGGTGGCACAGATGGTAAAGAATCTGCCTGCAATGCAGGAAAGCCTGGGTTTTATCCCTGGATTAGGAAGATCCCCTGGTGAAGGGAATGGCTACCCACTCCAGTAGTCACGCCTTGAGAATTCCATGGACAGAGGGCCCTGACAGGTTACAGTCCATTGGGTCACAAAGAGTCACACATGACTGAGTGACTAACACTTTACTTTCATCCACCAGCGTGCAGACATATACTTTATGTTGCTGTTCAATCGCTCAGATGTGTCCGATTGTGACCCCATGGACTGCAGCTCGCCAGGCTTCCCTGTCCGTAACTATCTCCTAGAGCTTGCTCAAACTCATGATTACTGAGTTGATGATGCCATCCAACCATCTCATCCTCTGTTGTCCCCTTCTCCTCCTGCCCTCAATCTTTCCCAGCATCACGGTCTTTTCCATTGAGTCAGTTCTTTGCATCAGGTGGCCAAAGTATTGGAGTTTCAGCTTCAGCATCAGTCTTTCCAATGCGTATTCAGGGTTGATTTCCTTTAGGACTGACTGGTTTGATCTCCTTACTGTCTAAGGGACTCTCAAGAGTCTTCTCCAACATCACAGTGTGAAAGCATCAATTCTTCAGCACTCAACTTTCTTTATAGTCCAACTCTCACATCCATACACGACTACTGGAAAAATCATAGCTTTGAGTAGATGGACCTTTCTTGGCAAAGTGATGTCTCTGATTTTGAATATGCTATCTAGATTTTTCATAGCTTTTCTTCCAAGGAACAATCGCCTTTTAATTTCATGACTGAAGTCACTGTCTGTAGTGATTTGGGAGCCCAAGAAAATAAAGTCTGCCACTGTTTCCATTGCTTCCCCATCTATTTGCCATGAAGTGATGGGACCAGGTGTCATGATCTTCGTTTTCTGAATGTTGACTTTTAAGCCAACTTTTTCATGTTCCTCTTTCACACCATCAATAGGCTTTTTGGTTCCTCTTCATCTTCTGCGATTAAGGTGGTGATATCTGCATATCTGAGGTTATTGATATTTCTCCCAGCAATCTTGATTCCAGCTTGATCTTCAATCAGCCTGGCATTTCACACGATGTACTCTGCATATAAGTTAAATAGGGTGAATATGCCTGGACATATTCCTTTCCCTATTTTGAACTAGTTCATTGTTCCATGTCTGGTTCTAAACTATTGCTTCTTGACCTGCATACAGATTTCTCAGCAGGCAGGTAAGGTGGTCTGGTATTCCCATCTCTAAGAATTTTCCCACAGTTTGTTGTGATTCACACAGCAAAGGCTTTAGCTTAGTCAGTGCAACAGAAGTAGATGTTTTTCTGGGATTCTCTTGCTTTTTCTATGATGCAATACATGTTGGCAATTTGATCTCTGGTTCCTCTGCCTTTTCTAAAACCAGCTTGAACATCTGGAAGTTCTTGGTTCACGTTTTGTTGAAGACTGGCTTGGAGAATTTTGAGCATTACTTTGCTAGCATGTGAAATGGGTGCAATTGTGCGGTAGTTTGCATGTCCTTTGGCATCAGCTTTCTTTAGGTTGGAATGAAAACTGACATTTAACACTTATGTAGCCCTCTCTGAGTTTTCCAAATTTTCTGGCATATTGAGTGCAGCACTTCCACAGCTTTCACATTTTAGGATTTGAAATAGCGCAACTCGAATTCCATCACCTCCACTAGCTTTGTTCATAGTGATGCTTCCTAAAGCCCACTTGACTTTACACTTCAGGATGTCTGGCACTAGGTGAGTGATCACACCATCAAGGTTATCTAGGTCATTAAGATCTTTTTTGTATAGTTCTGTGTATTGTTGCCACCTCTTCTTAATATCTTCTGCTTCTGTTAGGGAAGAAAGTAGGGAGAACCACTAGGCCATTTAGGAATAACCTAGATCAAATTTCTTATGTATTTTATAATCCCTTGTATTAATTTTCTACATATTTGAAGAAACAACTATTTCACTATTAAAAACTACCATTATCAATGTGATTTTTTTTCAGATTTTCAAAGAAGGAGGCCACCACCCAAAGAAGTTGAACTTTTTTACATGCCAAAGTCAAAGAAAGCTATGCTTGTAGGAACAATCTGTCCAAGCAGGTCAGGGAATTGATTTCATATGGGTGTCTGAGAAGTGGGTAATTAAGAGACGGGTGGGCTTTGACAGGTAGAAGTGTGTAAGCACTTGTTTTATTGTCTGGGTAATCCACACGTAAATGCTAGTGTAGCGTGTATATGCTGTTGACTGGCTTGCTTTCCAGACAGTGGCTGCTAACGTTTATGCTGCCAATGGGTGCACTTTAGGCGTATGGCTTGTGCTCAGTGCCTCAGTCATGTCAGACTCTGCGTTTCTGTGGACAGTAGCCCACTGGACACCTTTGTCCATGGGATTTCCCAGGCAAGAAAGGGAATTGATAGCCATCTCCTCCTCCAGGGGATCTTCCTGATCCAGGGATCAAACCCACATTTCCTTCACTGGCAGGTGGATACTTTACCTCTGAGCCACCT
>SJYV01051612.1:0-17646 GCA_006410875.1 Neotragus pygmaeus
CATCTCGGGGGAAGTCACCCTTCCCTCTTGAACCTCGAAGGGGTCCTTCACACCCTTGCAGCAATGAACAAAAAGTAACCTGACATGTCCTTCTCCACTCGAGAGGAACACTGAGGGTCCCGCCACAACTCAAGGCAAGCCCCCTTTCCCCTTCCTCTGCTCGAGATGATGGTTCTTTTCACTGCTTCGTTGGAGAAGGAATCCCGGTATTCCCATAGCATCTCAAGAGGACAGCCGAGAGGAACCCAGGAGTCGTGGCATCATTCCAAAAGACCTCCATATGTCTCAGTCCATTCCAGAGGAACCTCATTTCCCTGCACTGCCCCGAATGTCATCGTGAGTATGAACTCACACCAAGGTGGCAAGTGTTTCAACGCTGTCAGAAAGCCTCGAGGGAAAGCCACAGACCCCTCTGTCACATCGACAGGAATCCTCACCCTGCTGCTACATCTCCGGAGGAAAGCGGACTTGCATGTCTCCACATGAAACAAGGCCTGATTCCCCTGTGGAGCCTCGGGAGGAACCCCACGATCCATGGCAGCACTGCAGAAGAAACCTCAGGCTCAAGACGAGGACTTAGGAGCTGCCTATGACTGCACAGGAATCCCAAGAGACCACTCGCAACTCAAGTGGAGCCGGGCCTTTCCTGAGGCTACAGTGGCGAATCCCTGAGGTCCTCATCATAACTCGAGAGGAATCTGCTGCAACTGGAGAAGAACCAGGAGGCTCTCATCTCCAGGCGAGTTGAGGCCCTTGTCCCCTTCGGATTCTTGGAGAAAGTCACCCCTTCCCTCTTGAACCTCTAAGGGGTCCTTCACAACCTTGCAGTGACTCAAGAAGCACCTCAATATACCCAACTCCACTCTAGAGGAACACCGAGGGACTCGCCACAACTCGAGGAGCCCCGTTTACCCCTCCTCCACTCAGGATGATGTTTCCTTTCCTTGCTTCGTCGGGGAAGGATTCCCCGAATTCCTGTCGCCTCTCAAGAGGAGGCACTCTCCACAGGAGAGTCGAGAGGAACTCCAGGGGTCATGCCAGCTTTCCAAAAAAAACCCCAGATGTCTCAGTCCACTCCCGATGAACCTGGTTACCCTGCACTGACTCGACTGTCACCCCGAGTATAGGCTCACACCATGGTGGCACGTGTGACAGCCCTATGGGAAAGCCTTGAGGGAAAGCCACAGACCCCAGGGTCAACACGACAAAAAGACTGACCCTGCTGCTACAGCTTGCCAGCAAAGCGGACGTACATGTCTCCACTAGAGATGAGGCCTCACTCCCATGTGGAGCCTCCAGAGGAACCCTGCGATTCACTGGAGAGGAAACCTCAGTCTCCAGACGAGGACTTAGGAGCCGGCCCCGACTGTGCAGGAATCCCAAGAGGCCCCTCACAACTCGCGTGGGAACTGGCCTTTCCTGAGGTCACAGGGTTGTTTCCCTGAGGTCCCTGTCATAACTGTAGAGGAAGCCAGAACTCGAGAAAAACCAGGAGGTTCTCCCTTCCAGGAGTGATGAGGCCCTTGTCTGCTGCAATGTCTCAGGGGAAGTCACCACTTCCTTCTTGAACCTCAAAAGGGTCCTTCACACACTTGCAGCACCTCAAGAAGTACCCTGACATACCCTTCTCCACTCGAGAGGAACAACGAAGGCCCTGCCACAACTCAAGAGGAGCTCCGTTTCCCAATTCTCCTCTAGAGATGAGGGTTCCTTTCCCTGCTTCGTGGGGGAAGGATTCCCAGTGTTCCCGTCGCATCTCAAGAGGAAGCCCTCTCCACAAGAGTGTCAAGCAGAAATCCAAGTGTTGTGCCACCGTTCCAAAAGACCCCGAGATTTCTCAGTCCACTTCAGATGAACCAAGTTGCTCTGGACTGCCTCGAGTGTCACCCCGAGTATTGGCTCACGCCAGGGTGGCACGTGACAGCCCTGTGGGAAAGTCTTGATGGAAATACACAGACCCTTTTGTCAAGTCGACGGGAAGCCTCACCCTGTTGCTACAGCTTGAGGGGACAGCAGCCATGCACGTCTCCACTCAAGACGAGCTGTGACTCCCTTGTGGGGCCTCCAGAGGAATCCTACGTTCCATTTCAGGACTGGAGAGGAAATCTCAGGTTCCAGACGAGGACTTAGCAGCCAGCCACACCTGCGCTAGAATCCCGAGATGCTCCTCACAACTTGCATGAAGACTGGCCTTTCCTGAGTCCACAGGGGCGGGTACCTGAGGTCCCAGTCGTAACTAGAGGGAAACCTGCTGAAACTCGAGAAAAATCAGGAGGTTCTCTCCTCCTGGAGATATGAGCCCCTAGTTCGCTATGGCATCTCAGGGCAAGTCACCCCTTCCCTCTTGAACCTCGAAAGGTTCCCTCACACCCTTGAAGTGACTCAAGAAGAACCCTGATATACCCTTCTCCATTCGAGAGGAGTGCCGAGGGTCCCGTCACAACTCAAGAGGAACCCCGTTTCTGCCTCCTCTGTTCCAGATGAAGTTTAATTTCCCTGCTTCGTCAGGGAAGGATGCCTTGCATTCTCGTCGCATCTCAAGAGGAGGCGCAGTCAACAGGCAAGTTGAGAGGAACTACAGGGATCATGCCACCATTCCAAAAGGCAATCAAATGTTTCAAGACACTCCAGAGGAACCTGACTTCCCTGCACTGCGTTGAATGTCTACCCGAGTATGGACTCACACCACGGTGGCACGTGTTTCAACCCTGTGAGAAAGCTTCGAGGGAAAGCCACAAACCCCTGTTTCAACTCGATGGGAAAGCTGAACCTGATGCTACAGCTTGACAAGAAAACGGATGTGCACGTCTCCACTCGAGACGAGGCCTGACTCCCCTGTGGAGCCTCCAGAGGAACCCCACAAACCATGTAAGCACTGGAAAAGAAAAATGACGTTCCGGCCTTGGCTCCAGATGAGGACTTAGGAGCCGGACCCGACTGGGCAGTAATCCCGAGAGGCCCCTCACAACACACGTGGAGACGGGCCTTTTCTGAGGCCACAGTGGGGTACCCAGAGGTTCCCCTTCGTATTTCGCGAGGAACCGGCCACAACTGGAGAAAAACCAGAATGTTCTCCCTTCCAGACGAGATGAGCACCTTGTCCACTGTGGCATCACAGGGGAAGTCACCCCCTCCATCTTGAACTTCGAAGNCGTCCGCTTGAATGGCTAATGGGAATCTCAAACATTGCATGTCTGGAACGGAACTCATTATGCCCTCCGCCTCCTACTCCCACAGTCTGCCTTGTACTGGGAACAGCACCGACGGCCATGTGTACCCTGTTACTCAGGCCCAAACCCTTGGAGTTATCCTTGACTAGTTCTGTCTCCCATATCCACATCCAAATGCTCAGCAGATCCTGAGCTGGTATATTTTGAGAATATACCTTGAAAATCTATACATACCTTGAAATATGTCCACTTTGAAAATATATCCATTATTCAAATGTTTCAGCACCCTCAGTTGACCTCTGAGTTCAAGCTAGCATCATCCTTTACCTGGGAGATGCCATTGCCTCAAGACTGGTCTCTGCTTCTCTTCTTCTTCATCCCCACCAAGTCCATTCCCCATGTAACAGCTGAAATTGTCATTTAAAATAAGAATTGGATCCTGCCACCCCCAGTGATGTTTCCAGGACACTGAGAGTGCATCCAGCATCCTCTCCATTTCCTGTCACCCTGCCTCCCATTCCCTCCGTCCCCCCCTCCTGTTCTTCAGGCACTCCAGGCTTCCCCCTCTGACTCTTCTCTATGTAGAGCCTCCTTTTTGGCTCAGCTGGTAAAGAATCCACCTGCAATGAGGGAGACCTGGGTTCGATCCCTGGGTGGGGAAGATCCCCTGGAGAAGGGAAACTTTTCTGGCCTGGAGAATTCCATGGACTGTATAGTCCATGGGGTTACCAAGAGTCAGACACGACTAAGCAACTTTCATTTTCTTCTCTATGTGGGGAGTACACGTCTCCCAGATGCTATGTGTCTGGTTCCGTGTCTTCACCCAGGTATCTCAAATCCACTTTGTTCATGCATGTGTTATCAAGGTGTAATGCAGGTAGAATATCAAACATGGAATGCTTCAGTTATTTTCAATTCTTGATCCCCAGCCCCTAAAACAAGAAACAGTTGTTCCTTTGAATAAGCAAAAAAGATGTGCAGATGCATGCTAGTAGTCCATGGGGTTGCACAGTCTGACACGACTGAGTGACTTTCACTTTCATGTTTCATGGAGTCATTTATTTCTATGTCACACTCTGTGCTAAGAATTTGCAAACCATTATTCTATTTATTGTTCTTAGTAGCTCTGTGAGCTCTTTATACCCATTTTCCAGATAAAGAAAAGACCTGGCTTGGAGTATTGCAACTTGCTTGAGTTTACAAAGCAAACGGGCATCAAGGTGACTTGATTAGCAAATTTTTGCTGTTGTTTAGTCACTAGGTTGTGTCTGACTCTTTGCAACGCCATGGGCTGCAGCATGCCAGGCGTCCCTGTCCTTCACTATTTCCTGGACTTTTCTCAAACACATGTCCATTGAGTCAGTGGTGCCATCCAACTGTATCATCCTCTGTGACCTTCTTCTCCTCCTGCTTTCAATCTTTTCCCAGCATCAGGGTCTTTACCATTGAGTCAACTCTTTGTATTAGGAGCTCCAGTATTGGATTTTCAGCTTTAACATCTTTTAGAAACACCTGGAGTAACAGGCAAATTTGGCCTTGGAATGTGGAATGAAGCAGGGCAAAGACTAATAGAGTTTTGACAAGAAAATGCACTAGTCATAGCAAACACCCTCTTCCAACACAAGAGAAGACTCTACACATGGACATCACCAGATGGTCAATACCGAAATCAGATTGATTATATTTTATGCAGCCAAAGATGGAGAAGCTCTATACAGTCAACAAAAACAAGACCAGGAGCTGACTGTGGCTCAGATCATGAACTACTTATTACCAAATTCAGACTTAAATGGAAGAAAGTAGGGAAAACTGCTAGACCATTCAGGTATGACCTAAGTCAAATCCCTTATGATTATACAGCAGAAGTGAGAAATAGATTTAAGGGCCTAGATATGATAGACAGAGTGCCTGATGAACTATGGAATGAGGTTCATGACATTGTACAGGAGACAGGGATCAAGACCATCCCCATGGAAAAGAAATGCAAAAAGGCAAAANCATCTGTCTGTGGGTGTCACAGGCAAGACATCGCAGAGAAGGAAAGATACAGGGGAAGGGAAGGCAAGAAGAGTCAGATGAAGAAGACAGATCAGAAGGTTTACCCAGAACCTACCCCAGACAGACAGAGATTCCCCCGGGGCTGCTGGCTGCTCCGTGTCCACAAGTCAAAGGTGGACGGAGAAGTCGGTGGCTGCCCACCCGATGTTTGATTCAACAACTAACTCAAAAGCAGGAAACCACTGGCCGAGGCTGCAGAAGCGAATAGCACGTTATTGATCGAAGCGCTGGGCAAGAGACTGGAACCAGGCAGCAGCTTTACAAGGAAACTCGCGTAAGTGACTAAATCATTTGTGCTGAGGCTGTTAAAGGTCTATGCGAGGTTTTCTTCTCCAGGGTGGAACCAATTTTCCCTTCTGAGAAAATTAAAGTGGGGAACCACGGAGGGGCCAATCAGAAGATTTGAGGGGAGTTATAAGTGTGTGACACGTGTCAGGACATGGCTGTGCACCAGCTGCCACACTTGGACCAGGGAGTCAGGGTTTGGGGAAGGAGAACAGTGTGTACAAGACTGAGCGGACAAGTACCCATGTTGCTTTCAACGGGTGTCTTTTGAGTTAGCATTATTTTAGAAGAGATGTATATCCTTCAGGGGTTTGAAGAAATTGTGAGAGCAGCATTTGACTTTTCTTTTTTTAAGTTTTTTTTTTTNGTCCATTCCAGAGGAACCTCATTTCCCTGCACTGCCCCGAATGTCACCCTGAGTATGGACTCACACCACAGTGGCAAGTGTTTCAGCCCTGTTGGAAAGCCTTGAGGGAAAGCCACTGACACTTGAGTCAACTCGACGGGAATCCTCACCCTGCTGCTGCATCTCCGGAGGAAAGCGGACGTGCATGTCTCCACAGAAAACGAGGTCTGATTACCCTGTGGAGCCTCGGGAGGAACTCCACGATCCAAAGCAGCACTGGAGAAGAAAACTCAGGCACCAGAAGAGGACTTAGGAGCCGGCCATGACTGCACAGGAATCCCGAGAGGCCCCTTGCAACTCGAGTGTAGACTGGCCTTTCCTGAGGCCACAGGAATGAGTCCCTGAGTTCCTCGTTATAACTCGAGAGGAACCTGCTGCAACTCGAGAAGAACCAGGAAGTTCTCACCTCCAGGCGAGATGAGGCCCTTGTCCGCTTCGGTGTCTTGGAGAAAGTCACTCCTTCCCTCTTGAACCTCTAAGGGTTCCTTCACATCCTTGCCACGACTCAAGAAGTACCCCAATATACCATTCTCAACTCGAGAGCAACACCGAGGGTCTCGCCACAACTCATGAGGAGCACCGTTTCCCACTTCTCCGCTAGATATGGGGGTTCCTTTCCCTTCTTCATTGGGAAGGATTCCCGGTGTTCCTGTCGCATTTCAAGAGGAGGCACTCTCCACAGGAGAGCCAAGAGGACCTCCAAGGGTCGTGCCACCTTTCTGAAAAATCCCCAAATGTCTCAGTGCACTCCCGATGAACCTGGTTACCCTGCACTGACTCGACTGTCACCCCGAGTATCGGCTCACACCATGGTGGCACATGTGACAGCCCTGTGGAAATGCCTTGAGGGAAAGCCACAGGCCCCAGGGTCAACTCGACAGAATGCCTGAGCCTGCTGTGACAGCTCGCGAGCAATGCGGACGTGCATGTCTCCACTAGAGATGAGGCCTGATTCCCACGTGGAGCCTCCAGAGGAACCCTGCAATTCATGTCAGCACTGGAGAGGAAACCTCAGTCTCCAGATGAGGACTTAGGAGCCAGCCCCAACTGCGCAGGAATCCCAAGAGGCCCCTCGCAATTCGTGTGGGGATTGGCCTTTCCTGAGGCAACAGGGTTGTGTCCCTGAGGTCCCTGTTGTAACTGGAGAGGAACCTGCCACAAATCAAGAAAAACCAGGAGGTTCTCCCCTCCAGGCGAAATGAGGCCCTTGTCCACTGACGTGTCTCGGGGGAAGTCACTCATTCCATCTTAAACCTCGAAGGGGTCCTTCACACACTCGCAGCGACTCAAGAAGTACCCTGAGATATCCTTCTCCACTTGAAAGGAACACTGAGAGCCCCGCCACAACTCAAGAGGAGCCCTGTTTCCCAATTCTCCTCTAGATATGAAGGTTCCTGTCCCCGCTTCATGGCAGAAGGATTCCCGGCGTTCCCGTTGCATCTCAAGAAGAGGCGCTCTCCACAGGAGGGTCAAGCCAAATTACAGGTGTTGTGCCACCATTCCAAAAGACCCCGAGATTTCTCAGTCCACTTCAGTTGAACCTAGTTGCCCTGGACTGCCTCAAGTGTCACCCCGAGTATTGGGTCACACCACGGTGGCACGTGTGACAGCCCTGTGGGAAAGTCTTGAGGGAAAGACACAGACCCTTTGTCAACTCAACAGGAAGCCTGACCCTGATGCAACAGTTCAAGAGGAAAGTGGCCGTGCATGTCTCCACTCAAGACAAGTCGTGACTCTCCTGTGTGCCCTGCAGAGGAACCCTACATTCCATGTCAGGACTGGAGAGGAAATCTCAGTTTCCAGACGAAGACTTAGGAGCCAGCCCCGAGTGCACTAGAATCCCAAGAGACCCCTCACAACTCTCATGAAGACTGGCCTTTCATGAGACCACAAGAGTGGGTTCCTGAGGTTCCCTCGTAACTCGAGAGGAACCTGCCACAACTCGAGAAAAACCAGATTCTCCCTTCCAGGTCAAATGAGGCCCTTTTCCGCTATGACATCTCGTGGGAAATCACACCTTCCATCTTGAACTTAAAAAGGATTCTTCACACCCTTGTTGCAACTCAAGAAGTTTCCTGAATACCAGTCTCCACTCTAGAGGAAAACCAGGAGTCCCAACACAACTCAAGAGGAGCACCATTTCCCCCTCATCCACTCGAGATGAGGGAAGGAACCCTTCCCTACTGCATATGAAAAGGGTTCCCAGCAATCTCGTCGCATCTCAAGAGGAGGCACTCTCCACAGGAAAGACGAGAGGAACTCAAAGGGTTGTGCCACCATTCCAAAAGACCCCCAAATGTCTCAGTCCACTACACTGGAACCCGATTTCCCTGCACTGCCTCGACTGTCACCCCGAGTATCGACTCACACCATGGTGGCACGTGTGAGAGCCCTGTGGGAGAGCCTCGAGGGAAAGACACAGATCCCTATCGCTGGGAAGCCTGACACTGCTGCTACAGTTTGAGAGGAAAGCATTCTTGCATGTCTCCTTTCGAGACGACGCCTGACTCCCCTGTGGAGACTCCACATGAACCCCAAGATCCATATAAGAACCTGAGAGGAATCCTCAGGTTTTGGCCTCGGCTCGAGATGAGGAATTAGGATCGGGAACTGACTGGTGATTAATCCCGAGAAGAACCTCACAATTCCCATAGAGACTGGACTTTCTTGAGGCCACAGGAGCGGGTTCCTGAGGTCCCCATTGTAACTGGAAGGGAACCTGCTACAACTCGAGAAAAACCAGGAGGTTCTCCCCTCCAAGTGAGATGAGGCTCTATTTCTCTGCAGCATCTTGAGGGAAATCACACCTTCCCTTTTGAACCTCGAAAGGGTCCTTCCCAATTTTGCAGCAAGTTAAGAAGTTCCCTGATATGCGCATCTCCTCTCGAGAAGAACACTGAAGGTCCCACCACAACTCAAGACAAGCCCCATTTCCACCTCCTCTGCTGAAGATGAGGCTTCCTTTCCCTGCTTCGTCACGAAAGGATTCCCAGCCTTCCCGTCACATCTCAAGAGGAGGCGCTCTCAACAGGGAAGTCTAAAGGAATGCCAGTTGTCTTTCCACCATTACAAAAGACCCCCAAATGTCTCAGTCCACTCCAGATGGCCCTGATTTCCCTGAGATGCCTTGACTGTCAGCCCGAGTATTGACTCACAGCACGATGGCACGTGTGACAGCCCTGTGGGAAAGCCTTGAGGGAAACACACATATCCCAGTGTCAGCTCGATGGGAAGCCTGACACTGCTGTTACAGCTCAGGAGGATAGCGGGCGTGCATGTCTCCACTCGAGACGAGGCCTGACTCCCCTGTGGAGACTCCAGAGGAACCCCAAGATCCATGTCAGCACTGGAGAGAAAAACTCAGGTTCCAGCCATGGCTCCAGATGAGGACTTAGGACCCAGCACCTCTAGAGAGGAATCCCGAGAGGTCCCTCACAACTCGCTTGGAGACTGGCCTTTCCTAAGGCCACACGAGCTTGCCCCTGAGGTCCTCGTCATTAACTCGAGAGGAACCTGCTGCAAATCAAGTAAACCCAGGAGCTTCTCCCCTCCAGGTGTGATGAAGCGCTTTTCCACTAAGGCTTTTTGATGGAAATCACACCTTCCCTCTTGAACCTCTAAAAGGTCTTTCATATCCTTTCAGCAACTCAATAAGTTCCCTAACATACCCATCTCCATTCGAGAGGAACACCGATGGTCCTGCCACAACTCAAGAGGAGCCCCTTNACTGCAAATCGAGTAAACCCAGGAGCTTCTCCCCTCCAGGCGTGATGAAGCGCTTTTCCACTAAGGCTTTTTGATGGAAATCACACCTTCCCTCTTGAACCTCTAAAGGGTCTTTCATATCCTTTCAGCAACTCAATATGTTCCCTAACATACCCATCTCCATTCGAGAGGAACACCGATGGTCCTGCCACAACTCAAGAGGAGCCCCTTTTCCCCCTCCTCTGCTCGAGATGAGGGTTCTTTTCCATGATTCATCAGGAAAGAATACCCTGTGTTCCCGTCGAATCTCAAGAGGAGATGCTATCAACAGGAAAGTTGAGAGGAAGTACAGGGGTCGTGTCACCATTCTAAAATACACCCAAATGTCTCAGTCCACTTCAGAGGAACCTGATTTCCGGGCTCCGTCTTGACTGTCACCCCGAGTATCAACCTACACCATGGTGGCACATGTGACAGCTCTGTGGGAAAGCCTTGAGGGAAAGTGACAGATCCGTGTGTCAACTCGACGGGAAGCCTGTCACTGCTGCTACAGCTTGGGAGGAAAGTGGACGTGCATGTCTCCACTCACGAAGAGGCGTGACACCCCTGTGGAGATTCCAGAGGAAGACCAAGATCCATGTCAGCTGTGGAGAGGAAACCTCAGATTCCCGCCTCACATCTAGATGAGAACTTAGGGCCCAGCACCGAGGGGAGAGGAGTCCCGAGAGGCCCCTCGCAACTTGTATGGAGACCGGCCTTTCCTGAGGCCACACGAGTGTGTCCCTGTATTTCCTGTCATAACTTGAGAGGAACCTGCGGCAACTCAGAAAAAACAGAAGGTTCTTCTCTCCAGGCGAGATGAGGCTCTTTTCTGCGGTGGTGTCTCGAGGGAAATCACAACTTCCCTCTTAAAATAGAAAGGCTCCTTCACACCCTTGCACCAACTCAAGAAGATTCCCAACATTCACATCTCCATTCGAGAGAAACACCGAGGGTCCTGCACAACTCAAGAGGATCCCCGATTCCCCCTCCTCTTCTCGAGATGTGTGTTCCTTTCCCTGCTTTGTCGGGAAAGGATTCCCGGAACTCCCGTCTCATCTCAAGAGGATGTGCTCTCAACAGAAAAGGCGAGAAGAACTCCAGGGGTCGGCTCACCATTCCAAAAGACCCCCAAATGTCTCAGTACACTCCAGAGGAACCTGATTTCCCGTCACTGCCTCGAATGTCACCCCTAATATCGACTCACTCCATGGTGGCACGTGTGATAGCCCTGTGGGATAGCCTTGAGGGAAAGCCACAGATCCCTGTGTAAACTCAGTGGAAAGCCTGACACTGCTGTTACAGCTCGGGAGAAAATCGGATGTGCGTGTCTCCACTTGAGACGAGGTCAGACTCCCCTGTGAAGACTCCAGAGGAACCCCAAGATCCATGTTACCTCTGGAGAAGAAACCTCAGGTTCCAACCTCGTCTCCAGATGAGGACTTAGGACCCGGCACGGACAGGAGAGGAATCCCAAGAGGCCAGTCACAACTCGCATGGAAATTGCCCTTTCCTGAGGCCACAGGAGTGTGTCCCTGAGGTCCCCCTCTTAAGTTGAGAGGAATCTGCCACACCTCGAGAAAAACTAGGAGGTTCTCCCCTCCAGGAAAGATGAGGACCTTTTCAACTTCAGTGTCTCGAGGGAAATCACAGCTTCCCTCTTGAACCCCGAAAGGGTCCTCCACACCCTTGCTGCAAATCAAGAAGTTTTCCGACAAACCCGTCTCCACTACAGAGGAACACCGAGGGTCCCACCAAAATCAAGAGGAAGCCTGTTTCTCCCTCCTCCACTCGAGATGAGTGTTCCTTTCCTTGCTTCGTCAGGAACAGATTCCCGGCCTTCCCATTGCATCTCAAGAGGAGGCTCTCACAACAGGAAAGTCGAGAGGAATTTCAGGGGTTGGGCACCATTCCAAAAGACTCCCAAATGTCTCAGTCCACTCCAGAGGAAATTGATTTCCCTGCACTGCCTCGACTGTCACCCCAAGTATCGATTCACACCACAGTGGCACGTGTGACAGCACTGTGAGAAAGCTTCGAGGGAAAGCCACAGATCCCTGTGTCAACTCGACGGGAAGCCTGACACTGCTGCTAAAGCTTGGGATGAAAGCGGACGTGCATGTCTCCACTCGAGACGAGGCATGACTCTCCTGTGGAGACTGCAGAGGAACCCTAAGATCCATGTCAGCACTGGAGAGGAAACCTCAGGTTCTGGCCTCGGCTCCAGATGGAGACTTAGGACCCTGCACCAACTGGAGAGGAATCCAAGGGGCCCCTCGCAACTCGCATGAAGACTGGCCTTTCCTGAGGCCATTCGATTGGTTCCCTGAGGTCCCTTTCTTAACTCAAGAGGAAAGTGCCACAACTAGAGATAAAAAGTAAATTCTTCCCTCCAGGCGAGATGCAGCTCTTTTCCGGTTTGGCATCTGGAAGGAAATCAACATTCCCTGCCGAATCTTGAAAGGGTCCTCTCATCCTTGCAGAAACTCAAGAAGTTTCCCTACATACACGTCTCCACTAGAGAGGAACACCGAGGGTCCCACCACAACTCAAGAAGATCCCTGTTTCCCCCTTCTCCATTCAAGATCAGGGTTCCTTTCCCTGTTTCATTGGGAAAATATTCCTGGCCATCCTGTCGGATCTCAAGAGGAGGCCCACTCAACAGGAAAGACGAGAGGAACGTCAGGGGTCATGTCATCATTCCAAAAGATCCACAAATGTCTCAATCCATACCAGATGAAACTGATTTCCTACACTGTCAAGACTGTCACCCCGAGGATTGACTAACAACACGGTGGCACGTGTGACAGCCTTGTGGAAAAGCCTCGAGGGAAAGCTACAGATCCCTGTGTCAACTCGACAAGAAAACTGGCACTGCTGCTACAGCTTGGGAGGAATGCTGACGTGCATGTCTTCACTCGAGATGAGGCCTGACTCCTCTGTGGAAACTCAAGAGGAACCCCAAGATCCATGTCAGCACTGGAGAGGAAACCTCAGGTTCCAGCCTCCACTCCAGATGAGGACTAAGGACCCGGCACTGATTGGAGAGGAATCTCGAGAGGCCCCTTGAAACTCACATGAAGACTGGCGTTTCCAGAGGCAACTCTAACGTTTCCCTGTGTTCTCTGTCGTAACTCGAGAGGAACCTTCCAAAACTCAAGAAAAAAAGGAGGTTCCCCCTCCAGGCAAGATGAAGCCTTTTTCCACTGTGGCGTCTTGAGGGAAATCCCACCTTCCCTCCTGAACCTCGAAAGGGTCCTTCACACTCTTGCAGCAACTCAAGAAGTTCCCCGACATACCCGTCTCCACTCAAGAGGAATACCGAGGTTCCAGCCAAAACTCAAGAAGAGCCCCGTTTCCCTGTCTCCGCTCAAAATCAGAGTTCTTTTCTCTGCTTCATTGGGAATGGATTCCTGGCCTTACCATCACATATCAAGAGGAGGCGATCTCAACAGGAAAGTTGAAAGGAATGCCAGGTGTCGTGCCACCATTCCAAAAGACCCCCAAAATTCTCAGTTCACTCCAGGTGGACCTGATTACCCTGCGATGCCTCAACTGTCACCCCAAGTATCAATGCACACCAAGGTGGCATGTGTGACAGCCCTGTGGAAAAGCCTCAATGGAAACCCACATATCACTGTGTCAACTCAAAGGGAAGACTGACACTGCTGCTACAGCTCGGGAGGAAAGCGATCATGCATTTGTCCACTCGTGACAAGGCCTGACTCCCCTGTGGAGACTCCAGAGGAACGCCAAGTTCCATGCCAGCACTGGAGAGGAAACCTCAGGTTCAGGACTCAACTCCAGACGAGGACTTAGGACCCAGCCCAACTGGAGAGTAATCCCAAGAGAACCCTCACAACTCACATGGAGACTGGCATTTCCTGAGGCCACATGAGCGGGTCCCTGAGGTCCCAATCATAACTCGAGAGGAAACTGCCTCAACTCGAGAAAATACAGGAGGTACTCCCCTCCAGGCGAGATGGGACCCTTTTCTGCTGCAGCATCTCTAGGGAAATCACACCTTCCCTCTTGTACCTCTAAAGGGTCCTTCACACCCATTCAACAACTCAAGACGTTCCCTGACATACCCGTCTCCACTCAAGAGGAACACCGACGGTCTCATCACAACTCAAGAGGAGCCCCATTTCCCCCTCCTCTGCTGGAGGTGAGGGTTGCTTTCGCTGCTTCATCGCAGCTTCATTCTTGGCATACCTGTTACATCTCAAGAGGAGGCGCTCTCAACAGTAAAGTCGAGAGGAACTCCAAGGNATCACAACTCAAGAGGAGCCCCATTTCCCCCTCCTCTGCTGGAGGTGAGGGTTGCTTTCGCTGCTTCATCGCAGCTTCATTCTTGGCATACCTGTCACATCTCAAGAGGAGGCGCTCTCAACAGTAAAGTCGAGAGGAACTCCAAGGATCGTTTCACCATTCCAAAAGAGCCCCAAAAGTCTCAGTCGACTCCAGAGGAACCTAATTTCCCTGCACTGCCTCAACTGTCACCCCAAGAATCGACTCATACCAAGGTGGCATGTGTGACAGTCCTGTGGGAAAGCCTCGAGGGAAAGCCACAGATCCCTGTGTCAGCTCGATGGGAAGCCTGACACTGCTGCTACAGCTCAAGGAAAACGGACCTGCATGTCTCCACTCGAGACGAGGCCTGACTCCCCTGTGGAGAATCCAGAGGAACCCCAAGATCCATGTCGGCATTGGAGAGGAAACCTCAGGTTCTGGCCTCGGCTCCAGATGGGAACTTAGGACCCGGCCCAACTGGAGAGGAATCTCCAGAGCCAACTCACAACTCGAATGGAGACTGGCCTTTCATGAGAACACACGAGCAAGTTCCGTTAGGCCCCCATTGTAATTCAATAGGAACCTGCCGCAACTAGAGGAAAACCATGACGTTCTGCCCTCCAGTTGACATGAGGCCCCTTTCAACTGTGGCATTTCAAGGGAAATCACACCTTCCTTCTTGAAGCTCTAAAGGGTCCTTCACACCACTGCAGCAACTCAAGAAGATCCCTGATATACCCGCCTCCACTCAAGAGGAACACCGAGGGTCCTGCCACACCTCAAGATGGGCCCTCTTTCCCCCTTGTCTGCTCGAGATGAGGGATATTTCCCTGTTTTGTCAGGAAAGGATTCCCGGCATTCCTGTCACATCTCGAGAGGAGGCACTCTCAACAGAAAAGTCAAGAGGAACTCCAGGGGTCGTGCCACCATTTCAAAAGACCTCCAGATGTATCTGTCCACTCCAGAAGAACCTGATTTCCCTGCACTGCCTCGATTATCACTCAGAGTATCAACTCACACCTTGGTGAAACGTTTGACAGCCCTGTGGGAAAGCCTCGAGGGAAAGCCATAGATCCTTGTGTCAACTCGATGGGAAGCCTCACCCTGCTGCGACAGTTTGGGAGGTGTGTGGACCTGCATGTGTCCATTGGAGACGAGGCCTGACTCCCCTGTGGAAACTCCAGAAGAACCTCAAGATCCATGTCAGCTCTGAAGAGGAACTCTCAGGTTTCAGCCCTTGGCTCCAGACGAGGTCTTAGGACACAGCACTGACTGGTGAGAAATTCCAAGAGGCCCCTCGCAACTCGCATGGAGACTGGCGTTTCCTGAGGCCACAGTAGTGGGTTCCTGAGGTCCCCATCATAACTCAAGAGGAACCTGCCACAACATGAGAAGTACAAGGAGGTTCTCACCTCCAGGCAAGATGAGGCCTTTTTCCACTGCGGCATCTCGAGCGAAATCACACCTTCCATCTTGAACCTTGAAAGGGTCCTTCACACCCTTGCAACAACTCAAGAAGTTCCCCAACNTTGCCAGCTGACCTACCTTACACGCTCAGGTCTTAGTCTTAACTGAAAAGTCACTTCCTTTCTCTGACCTGACAAGTCTCTGTTCCCTGCCCTTTGTGTTCCCTCAGGGTTCTACCTACCACCTGAATCACCTCTTCGACCCACCCAGCCGGTGGTCCCTCCAAAGTCTGCAGTAGTTTCTGTGACTGTACCCCAGCAACCAGCCCAGCCTGAGACACTGACAAGAATTTGGAAACTACCAAAAAAAATATAGCAAAAACAGCAGGGGCCACAGATCCGTGTAAGGAGCCCTGGTCCAAGTTCTGGAATGAAGCCACACCCTCTGTGGCATGCAGCCCCTAGGCATTGGGCCACTTGGCACCCCATCTCCAAAAAGGAAATCCTTTTGTGACCTGCTTCCTTTAACCTTCTCTCCCAAGTGGCCTTAGAAGGAAAGCAAGCTGACAGGAAGAAACAAGGCAGTGAGAGGTAGACGGAACACAGGCTGGACACGGGACAGACACCATAAGAAGGCTCCCTCTGACCCTGCTCCAGCACCCTGTAGATAGACAGCAGTCAGGACAGAGGTTGGGCTCCCCCTCCAGAGTAGTCCAGCAAGTTTGTATCCATCAGCCAAGCCGGTTAACCTTCCACCCCAATCTACCTCAAGCCCATCCACCTTCCCCCGTGGCTTTCCATCTGTAGCTCCTCCTCTAGGCTGTGACCATCCTCCCCCGCCCACCCCCANTTTTCTGAATGTTGAGCTTTAAGCCAACTTTTTCACTCTCCTCTTTTACTTCCATCAAGAAGCTTTTTAGTTCCTCTTCACTTTCTGCCATAAGGATGATGTCATCTGCATATATGGGGTTATTGATATTTCTCCCAGCTTCAAGGGCTATGGTTCAAGAGCTCTTTAAATATATGCCTTTTTGCTGATTTCAGTGTCCATGTAGATGATTCAACTCCTTGGTCTCTCAGTCCATTGACTCTTTCTCTTCTCTGTACCTATCACAGTCACTTACTTCTCTGGTCATATCCTAATACCTTGCCTTATCTGTCACCACCACCCTTCCATAATCACCATTATATTCTGCCGTCCTGAAGCCAGCTCGTTCCTTTTAGTTCTACAAGAACTGCAACAATCCTCCAACTCCAGCCACCATCGGGGACCCTTCAGACAGCCATACTTTTTTTCCTGCCTTTTACCAGACCCTGACTCTATCCTTCCCTTCCTTTCTTACCCAGCCTACAATCCAAGATCAGTCATCAAAATCTCTCTTTTGAATCCACTCAAAACTCCTATGTCCCACTGCCAGTTCTTTGTACTCAACTAGCAAAACTTGGCCCTGATAAAATCCAAATTTCCACCTACTCTGTGAAGTTCAACATGACTGGAGAAAACCATGCAGACATGCTGAGTAATTTCACTTTAAATGAATGGTCATTAAACCTCAAGTGAGCCCTTAACGCTGCCCAGCAATCCTCTTATATTTCCATAGAACATCCAGCTCTCCATCAACTGCTGACGCCTGTCTCTCATCCTTACTCCCAGCTGGTGGCCTGGTTTCCTGTTTCAATGAGAAAATAGGATGCATCAGAAGAGAGCTGCTCTGAGCTCCAGCATCACCTCTCCCACCTACGTGCATCTTGGCATGTCTCTCTGGCATCATCAATTGTTCCCTCTTTACTTGCTCATTAGCACACATACATTGCTATGCTGTAATTTCTCCCATATTAAAAAAAAAAACAACACTTTCATGTGGTCCCCATGTACCCCTACAATTACCAGTTTCCCACTTCTCTGCTCTCCTTTACAACACAACTCCTCAAAAGAACAGCCAGTGGCTACTCACTGACATTTCTCTTTTTCCACTGTAGATTGAAAGCATTCTCAGCTGCCTTGTTTCCCCATGTCTCTCTGGAAATTGCTCCTAAATGTCACCACTGATCTCCATGTTGCTGCAATTCTTTGACCTCCTCTTATTCGTCCGGCCAATAGGGCCTGAGGAACGCATGGGTCCCTCCTTCTTGATACACCTTCTTCTTCAGTTGTTTCCACCTTCTCCTGGTTTCCCCCGCTACCTCATTGATCACTCATTTATTTGCTGTTTCCTTCTCAGCTATTGCCCTTCTAGATGTTTGCCTGCCCAGGGTTTGGTTCTTGGGTTGCTTTTCTTTTTCT
>SJYV01051615.1:5414-24103 GCA_006410875.1 Neotragus pygmaeus
TGAAGCCTGTCTTGGAGAATTTTGAGAATTACTTTACTAGCATGTGAGATGAGTGCAATTGTGTGGTAGTCTGAGCATTCTTTGTCATTTCCTTTCTTAAGGATTGGAATGAAAACTGACTTTTCCAGTCCTGTGGCCACTGCTGAGTTTTCCAAATTTGCTGACATATTGAGTGCAGCACTTTCACAGTGTCATCTTTTAGGATTTGAAACAGCTTCCCTGCAATTCCATCACCTCCATTAGCTTTGTTCATAGTGATGCTTCCTAAGGCCCACTTGACTTTGCATTCTAGGATATCTGCTCTAGGTGATTGATCACACCATCGTGGTTATCTGGGTTGTGAAGATCTTTTTTGTACAGTTCTTCTGTGTATTCTTACCACGTCTTTTTAATATCTTCTGCTTCTGTTGGGTCCATACCATTTCTGTCCTTTACCGAGCCCATCTTTGCATAAAATGTTCCCTTGGCATCTCTAATTTTCTTGAAGAGATCTCTAGTCTTTCCCATTCTATTGTTTTCCTTTATTTATTTGCACTGATCACTGAGGAAGGGTTCCTTATCTCTCCTTGTTATTCTTTGGAACTCTGCATTTAGATGGATATATCTTTCCTTTTCTCCTTTGCTTTTCATTTCTCTTCTTTTCACAGCTATTTGTAAGGCCTCCTCAGACAGTCATTTTGCTTTTTTGCATTTCTTGCCATGTACTATCACAAATTCTTGGGATTAAATTTCTGGGGATTAAAGAACGTACATCTTTGTGGGGGGCATTGCTCTGTGGAGTGTGTTTCTCTGTAAATGAATCTACTTCTTACCTATCACTTGTTTTCCAAATTCTTCTGGGCCAAAGCAAGAACTTCAGATTCACCAGGAACAGTTTGAACAGACTAGTGCGCACTGTAGCCTGTGCACAGCTCGCTCCCAGCAGGAATTGCCTTTGTTGCTACACGACTGTTTTCCATCCCTAGACAGCAACCTTGAGGGGGACTCATGCCCTACTATTGATATTTTTGTATCCTCAGATCCTTCCTAGTGCCTGGTACACAGTTGCTCTTTGACCATATTCAGCTGTCAGGGAAGTTTCACAACTGTCAGGGTGCCTGAGCTGGGTCTTGAAGGATGAGTAGTTTGGGTCCAGAGGCCATAGATAAGACAATCATGCAAAAAGGAATAGCTCATGTCTCCTAAAGGATCATTAGGTGTTCCCTTAGAAGACTTTTCCATCTCTGATCCTCATGCCAGTCTAGGTCACCCTGCCACGATTCCACTTTCCGAATCACAACATGCACGCCCTCTCCCTTCCCATCACCTTTCCCACTTACGCAGTCTCGGCAAAGGGAACCACCATTCATTCACCTAGTTCAGTTCAGTCACTTAATCATGTCTGACTCTTTGCGACCCCATGAATTGCAGCACGCCAGGCCTCCCAGTTCACCACCAACTCCCGGAGTTTACCCAAACTCATGTCCATCGAGTCGGTGATACCATCCAGCCATCTCATCCTCGGTCGTCCCCTTCTCCTCCTGCCCCCAATCCCTTCCAGCATCAGAGTTTTTTCCAATGAGTCAACTCTTTGCATCAGGTGGCCAAAGTATTGAAGTTTCAGCTTTAGCATCATTCCTTCCAATGAGGACCCAGGACTGATCTCCTTTAGAATGGACTGGATGGATCTCCTTGCAGTCCAAGGGACTCTCAAGAGTCTTCTCCAACACCACAGTTCAAAAGCATCAATTCTTCGGCGCTCAGNGTTCCTGCACCATCGCAGCCTGGCATTCTTGGCTGCTGCCCCTGACCTCGGACGTGGGGCGCCGGTTGCAGCCGCCCAATGGCAACCCACTCCAGTACTCTTGCCTGACAAATCCCATGGACAGAGGAGCCTGGTGGGCTGCTGTCCATGGGGTCACTAGGAGTCCGACACGACTGAGCTACTTCACTTTCACTTTTCACTTTCATGCATTGGAGAAGGCAATGGCCACCCACTCCAGTGTTATTGCCTGGAGAATCCCAGGGACGGGGGATCCTGGTGGGCTGCTGTCTCTGGGGTCACACAGAGTTGGACACGACTGAAGCGACTTAGCAGCAGCAAACAGCACATCCCAGAGGGCTTTTGGGAAAGCATACTGAGACAAGAGATGTTAAAGTGCTGTGTGCAAATTCAGTGCTGGGCAAAACGCTGGCTACCCTTAAAGGTAATTTTTCCAGTGTGGGAATTTCCAAAGCCCCACATCTTACATTGCTTTGTTTATTCTGGTGTCCTCCAGGTATTTCAGTATTTTCTCTGTGATGTAGTGGTAATACCCCCAAGCCAAATTCCCCATGCCATGGCTGGCAGAGCATAGACACTTTAGTAGTATTCACAGGGCCACAGTGAGGGATCTGGAGGGGTCAGATGCTATAACCAAGAACCGAAGGATGTACTAATAGACTCTGCCCCTGAGAAAGTTTCCAGAGGGAGACCACCTGGGCTATGTCTTATATGAATATACCTTCTGAGTGGTGCTAGGGTGGCCCCGAGCATAGCCAAAGAAGCGAACTCACCCTCCAGTTGTCATCATGAACAGGACCTNACTCTGCCCCTGAGAAAGTTTCCAGAGGGAGACCACCTGGGCTATGTCTTATATGAATATACCTTCTGAGTGGTGCTAGGGTGGCCCCGAGCATAGCCAAAGAAGCGAACTCGCCCTCCAGTTGTCATCATGAACAGGACCTTCCATTTTTCACAGAGGACGGAGTTGCCCTGTGCAGAACACAGGCCAATGAAAGTCTTGAATTCAAATATGCAAGCCTGAAGCCGAAGGCCCATGGCCATCCTTTGTTCTCTGATGTGGTAGTCACAGAGGGCCTCCTGGGATGAGCTGTGCCTTGGATGAGGGGCATAGGAGAGCTGGGGAGAGTCACTCCATCTTCAAGGGAGCAAAACAATTGTAATTCCTAGTTTTCTCNTGTGTGGTAGTTTGAGCATTCTTTGGCATTGCCTTTCTTTGGGATTGCAATGAAAACTGACCTTTTCCAAGGATGGGGTCAGGAGGGCATATATATTGGTGAACCAGAACCCTTCCATGTGTTGCTGTGCCAGGCTCCAAATCCTACGAGGACAAGAAGTCCTTTGTCTGGGATCCAGCCCTGTGTTTCTCTTCATCTGGCTGTTGGTTCATATCTTTTAATATCCTTGGTAATAAACTTGTAGTCTAGTGAGTAAACAGGTTTCCTGAGTTCTGTCAGCCATTGTGGCAAATTAATGGAACCCAAAGATGGAGTCATGGGAACCTGTGTCTTATAGACAGTTGTTCAGAAGCACAATAACAAACCTGGGATTGCAATTGACATCTGCAGTGGGGAGGAGGAGAGTCTTGTGGGACTTAGAGATGTGTATAAGAGACAGATCCCTTGGAGAAGGGAAGTGCTACCTACTCCAGTATTCTTGGCTGGAGAATCCCATGTACTGAGGCGACTGGAGAGCTACAGTCCATGGGGTCACAAAGAGTTAGACNGTGGGACTTAGGCCTTAACTTGTGGATCTGATGCTGTCTCCTGTCAGACAGTCAGAACTGAGTTAAATTGTAGGATACTCAGCTGGTGGGTGTGGGGAGAAATACCTCCTGCACAGTGTAACTGGTGACCCGGATATTACTTCCTTGCAGTGAGTGTCTGCTCCCAGCACTTAGAGCGCCCTGCAGGCAAGCCTCTCTGGACTTCCCCTCCATCCTACTAATCCTGAATTTGCAGCCAGTGTCGGACTCTTCCGAGGGCTGTCACTCTTCTGCATGCCCCACCCTCTTTCCCGAGTCCATGTCTGTGCTTTTAGCCTGTTCACCTGTCTCCTGTCCCCTGCCCTTCCTCTTCTTTCTAGAACCTATTTCAAAGGAGTTCATTGCCCAGCAGTTTGGCTACACATTTAATATTAGAGGCACTGCAAATAATGTTAACATACCACCTCTGCATTCTTGTCTCTTTTTGACCTTTGTCCACAAATTATAGTCAACAACTCACCCTTGACAGGGTGCATGATTCCAATTGTTTTAAAATGTAATTATCATTCTAATGAAGCAAGACCCCCAACCTGGGAGGTGAATGACTAAATCTTGGTGATATTACATGCCTACAGAGAGATAAGACAATATAATACGATAATAAGTAAAGAGCTATTATGTTGGTTAATTGCTATTTTAAAACAACTCATTGTTTGGGGGAAATAATTCATAAATAGATGGGAATACAGAGAAATTATGGCACTCTTCATAAATAGATCTCTTTGATGACATTCATTTGTACATACAGCTTTAGAAAGAAATAAGTTTCTGATTTTGAATATGCTTGGAATTTCATGCCTGGTCCCAGATTAATAATGATATAAAAATTCCCTTCATGATTACCATATCACTGTGACACTGGGCTTTCTGACAATTTGGAGAAGTTACGGCTTCCCTGGTGGCTCAGTGGTAAAGAATCCTCCTGCCAATACAGGATACACAGGTTCGATTCCTGGGTCAGGAAGATTCTCTGGAGAAGGGAATGGCCATCCACTCCAGTATTCTTGCCTGGGAAATCCCATGGACAGAGGGGCCTGGAAGGCTATAGTCCATGGGGTTGCAAAGAGTTGGACAAGACTGAGTGACTGAGCTCACAGGGCCAAACTGAAATAGTGAAAGCATTAACCCATTTATTTTTGGAAAAAAAAAAAAAAAGAGGTAGAATAAAATTATTAAATACCCTTTGCCTTCTAATGAACCGGCATGCAACTGTATCCAATTTCCTCACTGCTTTCCCTTTGATCTCTTTAAGCTTTTCCTTGGTCAAACTTCTCCTGTTTGAATTTGCACTAATTTGTAACTCTGCGTCTTCCATCTGGGGATACAGATCTGTGCAGGCCCTCTTCCACGCTGGCCTAAATTTGCCCAGCACCTGGTTGAACATATTGGTTTCGGCATATTTACCCAAATCGTTAGTAAAACATCAGAAACAGTCGGCTCTTGCGAATCAAATCGTGAGCAGCGTCCCTGTCACTTATGCTAATACAATTTAGACTTGAAATTCACAAGCAGGCATGCCCTGCTTCCACTCACATCCAGGCAGCCCCTGGAAGCCTGAACTGGGCACTCAAAACATCCGTAGAGCTGGGAGAAATTAGGAAGATACTTCAGCTGGTTTCAGTCTTAACGTTTCATACATATTCTGTGGATAATTTTCCAACCCTTACTTTTCATCTCATCTTAACTTCCCCAAGTTCTTTGACTAGCTGTGTGGGGAGTTATTGCCAATCTCATTTCCTGTGGTCTTTTCAAATCCAATCTTTTTAGCTCCCTCTGTTTGGTGGAGGGATTAGAGCTTCTTAGCCTGAAAGCCAGTTTTGGAATGCAGGTTGAGGGTCAATGGTGAAGAGTGTTTCCGCCTCCCATTTTTGTCTGATGTAGACTTTTTGATTTACATGTCTGGAAACCCACAAAAGCCTTCTTATTGTTATTGTAGCTGGAAAACGGCCCAGATCCAGCCCAATCCTTTGTGCGCGCGTGCACACACACACACACACACACACACACACACACACACACACAAATCCTTCTTTCTGTTCCTGCCTTTTGCTGTAGAATTCCTTATTGTAATGCTGTGTTTACTTACATTTCTATCTGGTGATAATGAGCTTTTCAGGTTTTAAGTTTTAGGGTCCCTAGCCACAGTGGGAAGGCAAAGAAAAACAGAGAGAAAAAAAAAATGGGAGGGGTGAGATATCTCACCGCGATTCTAGCTTCTCTGCCCAGGTTCTGAACGCTTATCATTAACTCTTTGGGTCTTCCCCATCTTAAAAAAAAATCAAGATTTAAGAATGAACCAGCCTGTTCAATTCTCTTTCAAGTCACCTTCAATTTCATGTGAGCTCACCCCAAATCTCACTCCTGATTTTTAAATTTTCAATGAAACCTTTTTGTTTTGTAAGAACAACTACAGGACAGGCATAAGAACTTTGCTGTCAACATTCTCTTCACCTTAGCTGCACCCACTGCTAACATTTGTGCCATATTTTTAACTTCTCTTTCTCTCAACACACATAAAGACACATGCGTTCTTATTCCTCTTTGCATTATTCTTACTATTATTATTACTATTGTTTTGCTGAATCAGTTGTGGAAATTTGGCACCCTATCCCCAAATCCTTCAGCATGACTGTCCTAAAGAGGCTACCAGTTTCTTATATACTCACAATGTGATGACCAAACTCAGGAAATGTAAATTGAATGCAAACTATTAGCTAGTATATAGTCCAGATTCAAATTTTGCTAACTGTCCCAGGGCTGCCTTAGGTACTATTTTCCTCTCTAGGCCAGAGTTCACCCCAGGATCATGCATTGCATTTAGTTCTCATTTATTTGGTCTTCTTTCTTGTCTTCCCCACTATTTTGTTTTAAACAACCTCAAAATGTTTGAAGAGCACAATCTGCTATTTTGCAGAATGTTTCTCAGTTTGTCTGATTGTTTCCTTGCAATTTGACTCAGTTTATCCAGTTCCAGTGGGTTTCCCTGGAGGTTCATCAGTAAAGAGCCCACCTGCCAATGCAGAAGATGCAGGAGACATGGGTTCAAATCCCGTGCCTGGGAAGATCCCTTGAAGAAGGAAATGCCAACCCACTCTAGGGTACTTGCCCGGGGAATCCCATGGACAGAGGAGGCTGGCAAGCTACAGTCCACGAGGTCACAGAGAGTTGGATGTGACTTAGCGACTTAAACAGCAACAGTTCAGTCCCAAATCTTTGACCAGTCCTTTGCATTTGCAGCCATGGTCTCAAATCTCTGACAACCTGTCATCCTTAGGCTAGAGATGATAATTGTATCTTAGTTAGGATAAGTGATTTTGTAACCCTAAGAAGATATAAAATGCATAAATATAACTATATATACGGTGAAGAAATAAGTTTGGTATTTAAACCTTCATGTAAATTGTGATTGTACAAGTATGCTAGGAAGCTTTGTACTGATTGCTACGTTAGAATGCATTTTGTAAGGTGTTTGAGACTTTTATGAGAATCTGACTTTCTACAGAATTTAGACTTGAGATTTCAATTTAAAATATTTGGAGGTTTTAATCTAATCACATTTACTTGAAAGCTTAAGAGTATCTAAGTTGCTAATTCATTACTTTTTGAGACATTGAAATGCTTACCTGTATCTGATCTCCCCAGTTTGTAAATTCATATGTATTAAAGGGAGAGCTTTGGAGAGTTAGAGTTTTGTTGATAGCTTCATGAGCCTGTCTTATTGGCTGTTTAAAGTGCTTGAGAAAATAAAATATGTTCAATGTTTGACCATGGTTTGACATGGTTAAGGTAATCTGATTAATGAAGTTTTAGATAGTATGAGAGATTTTAATTTGCTAAGTTTTTTAATTTTTGTGACTTTCACTTGATATATTTGAGAAAATTTGATGAACTTTACAAATAATGTTCACATGCTTAGAGAAAATTGATCTGTGAAAGCAGTATAAATCCAAGAATAGAACAAACGAGAGTGCTTTCAATTTTCACACCTAATAACTAAACTTATAAGCAAATATACTAGACTTTAAAACTGAATTTGAAGTCTAAAGGAAAGATGGATTTGAAATTAAAAGAATGAAAAAAAATGACTATTAATAAAAACCCAAGATATACCCAATACTTTTTTTTATCTCACACTGATCCTCCTTTGGACATTAAAAAACAATTAAACAAAATTAATTAAAACAATGAAAAAACCAATCACTTAATAGGCCAGAAAATCAAAGCATAAAATGCTAAGTATACAGTGGAAAAAGCAGACACAGAAGGCTGGAGAAGGCAGATCCTCTGATCCTAGGATGGCATGGGGCTAGGGATGCTCCATGGATGGTGATGCTAGAACGGAGTCTTCCATGGTGAACAAGAGATTGCTCAGCAGGGAGAAATGGGACGGCCTTTACCCCATGAGCAGAGCGCGAAGGATTGTTCACTCTGAGTTGTTGGGATGCAACAGAGGCTGTGCAAGATCTAGCCAGATCTTACATGACTGAGACGCTAACAAAACTGTTTCAAATTGTTCATTTAATATTCATTTATTTATTGAGTCCTACAGTGGCCCAGTGTCTCTGTTTCTCTTTGAGGTTAAAAAAGATGGAGAATCAGGGCCCTCTCTGCATCATGGCACTTATTGCACTGCACCCAAAGCAACTGGTTCACTGATGTGTCTTCTTCCTAAGGTTAAGAAAACCTTCAGGAAAGGGACTTACCAGGGGGCACAGTGGTAAAGAATCTGTGTCAAGGCAGGAATGCAAGAGACAAGTTCAATTGCAGGGTAGGGAAGATCCCCTGGAGTAGGAAATGGCAACCCAGTCCAGTATTCTTGCCTGGGAAACTCCATCCACAGGGGAGTCTGGTGGGCCACAGTCCATGAGGTTGCAAAGAGTTGGACACAACTGAGCATGCACCTTCAGAAAAGGGGTATTGGCTTTCACTTTTATGTATCCATACCACTTGGCATAGAGCCTAGGACATAGGAAACAGTGGATGAAGTCTTGTGAGATGAATAAAATAAGTCACAAAATAAATAAATAACCATGAGTAAACCAAGCTTGACAATTCAGTGTGCTAAGGATCAAGCTCTTATTCATCATATGTTGTCTAAGTGCTTACTGTGTGCTGAGTGCTTTTAAAAGAAACTTGGATATATCTGTGAGCAAAACTGTCAAAAAAAAAAAAAATTCCCCGTGTCTTAGGCAAGATTCTCTAGGTCAGAGCCTGAAATAGTTTTTCTTGGTCAAGTGACTGACCCCGGAAGTGCTCATGGGAGAAAGGGAGTGAGGATTTGGGATAAGGAGGAAGTCAAGCAAAAATGTGGTCTCAACTGAGATGATCCTTAGCTTGATGCTACGAGGGAACTCTGAAGCACAAATAATGAAACATAGTCCCATCTTGGGACAAGAGGGGAGGGACTAGCCTTTTGCATCCCCATGTCCATCTCTCATTGACTGAGGTCTGTCCCCTCGAAGGATGAGGCATAGAGCCTCATAGGTGTCTATGGGACAGAGCCCATTAGTAGGGCATGGGGTTACCGAGAGCCACTCTGGAGGATCACTTCTTGCCAAATTTATTTTTCCCCTGTCTTTTTACATTGAAGATGTTTTATGTCCTCTTGAGGACGAGGATCTACTGCCGCTGCTGGTATAGTAACTCTTTTCTGTGACTCCTGGTGTACTTCCATGGAAACCCTCAACTGACCAAGAAGCACTCTTCTAGGTCCCTTGGTGAAAGCATCCCCTTCTCTGGAAACCAGAACTTTTATCCCTGTGGAGTCTGAAGTTATAGACAAAGGAAATACCTATCTCCTAAGAGGATCACTGGAGAAGGCAATGGCACCCCACTCCAGTACTCTTGCCTGGCAAATTCCATGGACAGAGGAGCCTGGTGGGCTGCAGTCCATGGGGTCGCTAGGAGTCGGACACGACTGAGTGACTTCACTTTCACTTTTCATTTTCATGCATTGGAGAAGGAAATGGCAACCCACTCCAGTGTTCTTGCCTGGAGAATCCCAGGGATGGGGGAGCCTGGTGGGCTGCTGTCTGTGGGGTTGCACAGAGTCGGACACAACTGAAGCGACTTAGCAGCATCAGCAGCAGCAGAGGATCACCCTGCTTCCATCCGTAGGTCTCTCATCCACGTCTTCTATCTTTTGAACGGGTTTAGTCATTCAGTCATGTCTGACTCTTTGTGACCGACTGGACTATAGTCCACCAGGCTACTCTGTCCATGGGATTTTTCAGGCAAGAAATACTGGAATAGGTTGCCATTTCCTTCTCCAGGGGATCTTCCTAACCCAGGGATCAAACCCGCGCATCTCCTGTGTCTTCTGCATTGCAGGCAGATTCTTTACCCTCTGAGCCATCTGGGAAGAGCACTGTAGTGGGTTGCCATGCCTTCTGGTTGAACAGCTATCACTAATTAATGGCCATTGATTTAAAGTATATAGTAAGTCCCCTACATCCTACATACAAACCATCAAGTTGGGAACTTTCAAAGATGTGAACAAGCGATCCATCAACATCAGGCTTGAGTGAAACTGCAGCTAGCCCTCCAATTAGGTTATCTGGGTAGCTGGGCTAACTTTGTTGAACTTACAAACAATTCGGAGTTCAAATGCACTTTTGGAATGAAACTTGTTTGCATGTGGGGTACTTATTGCATACCACATCATAAAGGATATCACCTCATATTTATCATTCTGGCCCCTCAGCTGCCTTCCAAAGGTTATTCCCTTCCTCTTTCAGGCCAGTAGTGTCTGAATAGTTTGCAATGCGGTACGACTAAAAGATTCCATGGCTGTGTGCTCATTACCATCTTCACGATGTCCAGATGGTCAAGCTGCTTTTGGACTATGTAACGACAGAGAATGGAAAAATTAACATAGTGCTGCAACAATGCTATGAATGCTCACTATTATTTGTCCCATGGGGATACAGCCTACTTCTCATCTTCCTCTTTTATGAGGATGAAAAAGAATGCAGTCATTAGATCAATAGCACACACAGTACATTTAGACCATATTGCTCTCCTCTAGTAAAGATACCACGTCTGGCCAACTTCTCATAAGACTATACTTGGCTAAGTTTGTGATAGCCCATGAGTGTCTATCACGATCCATCTGGCTTTTGCANAGTCATTAGATCAATAGCACACACAGTACATTTAGACCATATTGCTCTCCTCTAGTAAAGATACCACGTCTGGCCAACTTCTCATAAGACTATACTTGGCTAAGTTTGTGATAGCCCATGAGTGTCTATCACGATCCATCTGGCTTTTGCACTAGTGACATAAATGGGATATGACAGGCTATTAAGGCTTTGAGGGTGACACTAACATCTGCCATACGTCTTCTGGAAGGAGACATTGTTTTTGATTTATTATCTTGGAGGATGGACCAACTTCACAGACTTTCACTTGGCTTTTGTTGCTATCATAGGTCTTATTCTACAGGTTAATTTGAGAATTCTGCCAAATTGCCAAGTATGGCCATTTTGATTATACTTTCAGGAATCAGGGAATTAGCATTGGGTGAATCTGTGGAGCCAATGCATCCACTTTGAGATGGACCTGGGCAGGGAATTCATTTATTACTGACCCCTCAGTTCCTGGTTATTAGTGTCTATTCATAGCCTGTATCCTAAGCCCTTGAAAGACTTGACTATTTGCCTGTCCCCAGTACACAATTATCTGTATAAATAGCCATCATTCTTTTGTTGCTTGCTGGGCAGAATTGGGAAAGCACTGCTGTGTACACTTGCATTGTGACACATTTAAAAAAATTATATCTTATCAGTTCAGTTCAGTCACTCAGTCATGTCCGACTCTTTGTGACCCCATGAATCTCAGCACACCAGGCCTCCCTGNGCTAGTCGACTGCAAAACACAGCCAGGACCTCGGTACAGGGCAACCACGGAAAACAGGACGGACCTCGTCGCAGGGGAACCACGGCACAGCCCAGACCTTCGCGAAGGATGACTGAGGCACACAGCCCGAAACTCAGTTAAGGGCGACTGTGTCACACAGCCCGGAACTCATCGCTCGCTGACCACAGAACACAGCCCGGACCACGGAGCGCAGTGACAGTGGCACTCAGGCCGGACCTCAGCGCAGGGTGACAGTGGCACCTAGGCCGGAACTTGGCGCAGGGTGAGGCGTGGCACGGAGGCCGGACATAGGCGCAGGGCGACCGCAACACACAGGCTGGATCTTGGCACAGGGCCACCGTGGCACACAGGCCAGAACTCGGCCCAGGGCGACTGAGGAACATAGCCCGGACATCGGCTCAGGGCGACCACGGCATACAGACTGGACCTCAGTGCAGGGGACCGTGTCACACAGCCTGGACTTCTTGAGAAGACTACCACAGCACACAGCCCAGAATTTGGCAAAGAGAACCCGCGGCACAGAGCCGGGAACAGGTCGGAAGCCAAGGGCGGAACACAGGCCGGACCTCGGAACAGGGCGACCATGGCACACAGCCCGGACCTCTGCAGAAGGCTACCTTGGCACACAGCCCAGACCTAGGAACAGGGCGACTGCGGCACACAGCCCGGACCTTGGCACAGAGGGAATGCGGCACAGAGCCCAGAACTTGTCGCAAACCGAGGGCGGAACAAGGTCTGGACTCGGTGCAAGGTGACCATGGCTCACTTCCCGAACAACAGGTAAGAGCGATCAAGGCACACAGTACGGACCTCGGCGCAGGGNCGGACCTTGGCACAGAGGGAATGCGGCACAGAGCCCAGAACTTGTCGCAAACCGAGGGCGGAACAAGGTCTGGACTCGGTGCAAGGTGACCATGGCTCACTTCCCGAACAACAGGTAAGAGCGATCAAGGCACACAGTACGGACCTCGGCGCAGGGCGACTCTGGCACACAGCACCGACCTCGGGGCATGGCGACTGTGGCACACAGACCAGATATCGGCGCAGGGCAACTGCGGCACACAGCCCAGAACTCGGTGCAAGCCTAACGTGGCAGACAACCCGGAACTCGGTTCAAGGCTACCGTGGCACACAGACAGGACCTCGGCACAGGGAGACCATGGCACACAGCCCAAACTCAGTGAAGGGCGACCATGGCACACAGCCCAAAAATCTGTGCAGGGCCACCATGGCACAGATCTTGGAACTCTTGGCTAGCCAACCGAAAAACACAGCCCTACCTCCGCACTCGGTGACCACGGCACACAGGCCGGACCTCTGCATGGAGCGAACGCGGCACACAGGCTGGAAATCTGTGCAGGGCGACTGGTGTACAGAGCTCGGAACTTGTCGCTAGCCGACCGCTGAACANTTCTTCCTGTAGCTTGCCAGTGATTTATCTAGGGAAGTTTGATATAATTCCTTGATGTTAGTAAAGAACTGTGTCATCATCAACTATATCTTCTGTTAAAGTTGAAGGATGAGCTTTCCCAGTAATGACTCAAGGGCCTGTGGGCTTTTAGTAACTATCTACCGAGGAACCACCTGAAAAGTGATATTAAGCAAAGTGCAGGAATGACACCTGAGTATATAGAGGAAGTATTAAACATTGACAAAATACACACTTACTAAAGCATTCCCTTCAGAAAGAACAAGGTGTGAGTAAAATTAAACACAAATAGATAAAGTTGCTGGGAGAGATTAAAATAAACGGAAGACAATGTGGTAAAGGAAGGAAGTGAAATGCTAGGCACCTAAATAGTTTTCTATTACAGAATTATTCCCTTGAATAGTTAGTCATAAAATTGCCATTTATTAGTGTTACTTTATGTAAAACACTTTAAATGAATGCATTAGAATATAAATCCTGGTTTTCAGGATTCATTAACTTGCATATGTCTTAAATTGTAATAATTTCAAACGCTTATCTTACTCTCTATAGATAATATTCAGTGTCATATGGGCAGTTTTCATACTAAAGCCAAGGGGGGAACATGTGATAATGTATTATTCTTGGTACTCCACCACCTACTTGTTTTTCTGTTTACCGTTTGTAAGTCTCCTGAAGTCAAGCCCCTGCTGTCTCCTTCGGCCTGTCACCAGTGTAAAGAAACTTCATAATTCTCCCATCCCCACCTCTAACCTGATCTGAGGTCCAAGAATCATGATGCAGTTCATCAGAACAGCGCCTCCAAACCCAGGCAGAGAAGGAGGGCTCTTATTAGAATTACTCAGGAGGCTTAACCTGCCTGCAGATCCCGACGTGGAGGGGCTGAGCATGAGTGTTTTATGTAAGTTCACCACAGGACTAGTTCCGCCACACCTGCTGATTGGAACCAGCTTTAGAAGAAGAGCTGAAATCACCACTTAGTCTTCATATCCACTGATATTTAAAAGGTCACTGATTCTTAAAATAGGTGTCAAAATGACTATGCTCCCAGACATAGGAAAATCTGAATTCCCCATGTGGTATAGTTGGAACTAAATACCTCTTTTGTTACTGAAGATTCGAGTTTGACTTTAATTATTCCACTGCAAGGAAATAATTTAACTGTTAATAAATGCATAAGCAGTTTACTACACCAGGAAAAACATATGCTTCAGGAGTAATGCTGCTGCTTGAATTTCCGCTACAGATCATGTTCTGTTCTTGGTTTAACCATTCTTCGTGCATTGGAGAAGGAAATTGCCGGGGTCCTGCCCCAGTGGATCCAGGGAATTCGAAGCGGGGATGGCGTGGCGAGGAAAAACTTATTTATTTAGAAATATAAAGAGAGATTAGGAAGAAATAGTGTAGTAGGAGAATTTAGTGCAGAAAAGATGCTGAATAACTTGGTTTACGTGGAGAACTAATAAAACCTCAGGACAAGAGATTTGCACCATCTACATTAGGCCACCAGCGCCCGTTTGAATAGCAGAGGGTCCCCCACCTTGGGCTCCCTCTCTCATGGGTCTTAGAAGCTGGGCCAAGTAAGTAGACATGGCGAGCCTCCACGCCCCAGATGGAAATTCAGCCAGAAAATAGAGTGAGAAAAGAAGACACGGGGGAAATGGGTCTTTCCAGTGACTGGCCCATCCTCTATTGTCCAGAAAGGCCTTTTATACCTTTTGATTTTACATAGAGATCAATGGATAATACAAAATTATGCAGCGTTAGCAGCCCTGACTCTTACTGAGACCAGGCTTTCTCTCTGCATACCTAGTTGTACACACAAGTCTTAGGTGATTTACATCATCTTCTGGCCAGAAGGCCAATTAACATTTTACGGCCCTTTTCTAAGGGTTTGTCAACCAGAAGACTTATTTGCCTTAACAGTGTTGTTCTTCCAAAAGTCTGGTGCCACTCTCAGAAAGCACTAAATAAAGTTACATTCTTATATAGCAAAGACGCAACAATTTACAACAATGAAAGAAGTACAGTGATTTATAACAAAGAGAAAGTTAATTAACTCAAAAGTCTAGTGTTGCTAACATCAGAACTACTATATTCCTATTTCTGCATCCTGATTACATTGAGTAATATCCTCCAGGTGCCTAAAAGATAAAGAATATGGAGGCCTGGCAGCAGTCACTGACTCAACAGTGAAACCCGTCACCAGTATAATTTTTAGCTCTTTAGAAAAGGCTCCGTATCTTTAAGATGCTTTAAGCTTTGTGCCTCTTGCGGTTAGGGTGCTGTAAACAATTCACAAATTGTAAAAGTCCCCAGCTGACTTGCCTTGCCCATCAGGCCTCTCCACGTGAGCTTTTCATGGGCGGGATCTCCCGTGCTGGCTCCCGGCAGGAAATGGCAGCCCACTCCTAGTGTTCTTGCCTGGAGAGTCCCAGGGACGGAGGAGCCTGGTGGGCTACCGTCTGTGGGGTCGCATGGGTCGCACAGAGTCGGACACGGCTGAAGTGACTTAGCAGCAGCAGCAGCAGAATAGTTTTGTAAAATAAGTAATATTATCGATTTAGAAGCTTGGGTCAGAGAAAATGTACGTGATGAAACCCCTAGGCTTAACCTTCCTTCATTTTCTTCTTTGGCTTCCTGATGTGATTCAGTTTTTAATCCCATGTAATACCTAGTTACAGAGAAGGAAGTCAAACTTCCTTCTTTAGACAGTTTCTTGAACTTTCTCACCAAATAAATGCAAATGGAAAGCTTTCTGTTTCAGGGAGAAGACTTTCGTCCTCACACCAGAACTTAGTCCTCGGAAACTTCGCGCTTTACCTTTTGAAAAAGCTTCAGTATGTCATTATCATGGAATTGAGTGAGTTTTTAATTTTCATTTTATTCTTCTGTGTGTTCTTAATGTGGCTTGTCTTCTGTGACTGTGAAGAATGACTAACAAACTGAGAGAAATTGAGATAGAGAACCGAAGAGAAAGTATGCCAAAAAAACCTCAAGAAGCAAGCATTACTTACTCAAATAATTTGTCTTCTGTTGGTAAAAAAAAGTTACTTGTTGATTAGTCAGTTTTACATTTAAATGTCCTATTACTAGTTACTGGATATTTTGGTCAGAATTATTTTGGCCCCTGCTCTGTACACTGTATGTGACGCGTGTTCACACTGCGGGCACGCGGAGGGTCTCTGGCCATTGTGACTGCCCAGAAGTGCATTCTCACTTACAGGGTGTTAACTGTGTGCACGTTCTTGCGGAACTTCAGCTGACCTGTCTGAATGAAATTTCAAAGGGCTCTCTCACTTAGAGCATCAGCAGCTCCCGAGGCCGTGTGTGCATGTGCCGTTTTCACCAGGATAAGGAAGGAAATGATGGAAATAATATATTTTAGGTTAAATTTGCAAGACCCTAGTGATTGATTTTGCAAACTATTTCACATTCCTAAAGCAAAGCATTATTTTATATTAATTTTCCATAAATGAAAATAGAAGAGGACTTGATTTTATCTTGATCTCTTAGAAGCACCTTTTTCAGTGAGCAAAAGAGATAAACTACTTTGGTTGTGTTGTAAACTTAATCTTTATGTAACACAACTTTAAACCTACTTTACTGATAGTTATTCACTCAGGGGCTAAAGATACAAAAGACTGCAAGACAACGATTTCTGCCCTTTAAGAATCATGTACTCTAGTAGGGGAGACAGAAAGACATGACTTTAGTAGGATGTCAGTTCAGTTCAGTTCAGTTCAGCCACTCAGTCGTGTCCAACTCTTTGTGACCCCATGAATTGCAGCACGCCAGGCCTCCCTGTCCATCACCAACTCCCGGAGTTCACTCAGACTCAAGTCCGTCAAGTCCGTGATGCCATCCAGCCATCTCATCCTCGGTCGTCCCCTTCTCCTCCTGCCCCCAATCCTTCCCAGCATTGGAGTCTTTTCCAGTGAGTCAACTCTTTGCATGAGGTGGCCAAAGTACTAGAGTTTCAGGATGTAAATAGTGTTAAAAATACCAGTATGTAACACTGCCCAGTGTGTGAAACAAGTAAACACCACAAATTGAGGATTTCAGTGAGGACATCTGAACTCAGTTTGAAGGAATGAAGAGGAATTTATCTGACCGAAAAGGCAGTATCATGGGAGGAAGGAAAACCACAGTCACAGAAAACTAGCCACACTGATCACGTGGACCACAGCCGTGTCCGACTAAGTGAAACCACGAACCATCCCACGTGGGGCCACCGAAGACGGATGGGTCCCGGTGGAGAGGTCAGACAAACTGCAGTCCACTGGAGAAGGGAATGGCACACCATTTCAGTGTTCTTGCCTCGAGAGCTCCATGCACAGTATGAAAACGCAAAAGATAACGACACTGAAAGATGAGCCCCCGGGTCAGCAGGTGGCCTGTTGGAGGTGCTGCTGGAGATCAGTGGAGAGATAACTCCGGAGCATAAAGAGGCTGAGCCAAAGCAGAAACAACATGCAGTTGTGGATGTGCCTGCTGATAGAAGCAAGGTCCGGTGCTGTAAAGAACAGTGTTGCATAGGAACCTGGAATGTTTGGTCCATGATTCAAGGCAAATTGGAAGTGGTCAAACAGGAGATGGCAAGACTAAACATCAACATTTTAGGAATCAGTTAACTAAGATGGACTGGAATGAGTGAATTTAACTCAGATGACCATTATATCTACTACTGNGCAGCACAAAGCCCAGAAATCTGTGCAGGGCGACAGCAGCACAGAGCCTGGAACTCGTCACTAGTCGATTGCGAAACAGCCAGGACCACGGGGCAGGGCGACCACAGAAAACAGGCCAGACCTTGTCTCAGGGCGACCACGGCACACATCTCGGAACTTGGCCAAGGGCGACCGAGGCAAAAAGCCTGAAACTCAGTGAAGGGCATCCGTGTCACACAGCCCGGAACTCGTTGCTAGCAGACCGCGGGACACAGCCCGGACCTCAGTGCAGGGTGACGGTGGCACACAGGCCGGACCTCAGCGCAGGGCGACAGCTGCACACAGGCTGGACCTCGGGGCACCTCGATCGCGGAACACAGCCTGGACCTCGGCGCAGGCTGACGATGGCACATAGGCCAGACCTCAGTGCAGGGAGACCATGGCACACAGGCCAGACCTCAGGGCAGGGTGACCGCGGAACACAGACCGGATTTCGGCTCAGGGCGACCAGGTCATAAAGCCTGGACCTCAGTTCAAGGCGACCACGGCACAGAGCCTGAACCTCAATGAAGAGCGACCGAGGCACACAGCACGGCCCTCGGCACAGTGTGACCCTGGCAAACATCACAGACCTCGGGAGATGGCGACCGCAGCACACAGCCCGAAACTTGGCGCAAGGTGACCGCGGCACACAGGCCGAACCCCAGTGAAGGGCGACCGCGGCACACAGCATGGAGCTCATCACTAGCCGACCGTGGAACACAGCACGGACTTTGGCGCAGGGCGACCGCGGCACATATCCCGAACCTCACTGAAGGGCATCCGCAGCACACATTCCGGACCTTGATGCAAGGCGACCCTGGAACACAGCACGGATGTTGGCAGATGTTCACCGTGGCACACACGCAGAATCTAGCCGCAGTGTGACCACGGCAAACAGGCTGGACCTAGGCTCAGGGCGAACGCAGCACACAGCCTGGACCTCGTCGCAGGGCGACTGTGGCACACAGCCCAGACCATGGCAAAGAGGAACCCCGGCACAGACTCGGGAACTGGTCACAAGCCGAGGGCAGAACACAGGCCAGAACTCGGAGAAGGGTGACCGTGGAACAGAGCCCGGGCCATGGAGCAGGGTGACAGTGGCACTCAGGCCGGACCTCAGCGCAGGGTGACAGCGGCATT
>SJYV01051616.1:0-10437 GCA_006410875.1 Neotragus pygmaeus
CTCAGAGGACAAAAGTCCATTCTATATGTCTGTGTCTCTTTTGTTGTCTCACATACAGGGTCATCATTAAATTTTAAACTTTGTAAATTTATTTCAGTATTTGGATTTCAAAATTGAAATTAAAGAATGAACATCCCTTCTTAGAAAATGACACAGTCATCACTAAGTCATCCAGCCTGGAGCCTGAGGCCCCTCAATCTTCCCACCACCCTCTGAGCAGCCCTGTCCCATTGATCAGAGTTCAGCTCTTAAAATGAAGCCTGTCTAGCACCCCAAGTTTAATCCTCAAGTGTGTAAAATAGCCAAACCTGAATTCTCAAATGCTCCAACCTACTTAGGTTTGTATAGCAAAGAGTGCATTTCACCAGCCTTATAGTCCCTGGGTTGGGAAGATCCCCTGGAGAAGGGAATGGCACCCCACTCCAGTATTCTTGCCTGAAGAATCCCATGGGCAGACTAGCTGGGCAGGCTACAGTCCATGAGGTCGAAGAGAATCGGACACTACTCACCGACTAGCACTACTCACGCACGTAGTCATTTAGGGCCATCAACTGGTTTTCTTCCTGGCCTTAAGCTCATGTGTTCATTTGTATGTGACTTGAGGCTTCAAGGTAAAGAAGGTGACAGTAGCCTCACACTGCTGTAAGCAAAGATATGAAATCGTTCCTAATTGTGCAGTTGAGTGAGTCCCATGTTAGTAAGTGAAAAGGAAGAGGAACGGAAGGTAGTAAAAAGCACTTCTTAGAGGAATTTTTTTGTTTTTTACCTAGAACCATGATATATAAGTATCAGATAAACATTTAAAGTGAAGTAAAGTATACAGGGAGAACAAGGCAAAAATTACAGTTAATTCAGTTTCACAAGCATTTAATTAATGCCCTGAATACGACTTTTCTGCTCAGCCTTGGGAATCCGTAGTTTGGATGAGGTCCCTGTCGAGAAAGCTGGGGTTCTCATGGAGAAAAAAGACACGTGCCCACCCACAGACACTCCAGTACCAGGTGCCGAGAGGGCACTACTGTCCCAGAGAAGGAGGGGTCACCCCCTTCACAAAGGAGGTAGCTTTTGAGCAAGGCTTTGACCAATGCCCTTGATTTTGAGAAAACAGAAGGGGAAAGAGAGTAGTCCTTCACCATCAGGAAAAATGGATTCGAGAAACCTCTTCTCCATAGAATGTTGAACGTAAACTGCTGTCCAGGTTAATAAGGAAACAGTAGCAGCTTTACCATTCACCTTTGGGTTACTGGTTCCTGGCTAATATTTTCTAGTTATTGCTGGGGACGTTGTGTCTGGGATGGGTTGCATCCCGAAAGAAGTCTGGATTGTTCATGAAAACAGACAAGAATCCTGGTAGCATTTAGAAAATGTTTTTAGAGACAAGTGATTGGTAAATGCATCAACACAGTGATGTGAAATGCGAGTAATGTTCAAAGTGCATCCCTGTCAAAAGCTGTGCTTAGAGGAAAAAGCATGCAAGGCAGCTCAGCGTCAACTGCTTGCCTGTGGCTCAGCTGTCAGTGAAAGTGTATTCAGGCCAGTGGCTGCAAAACAACGCACACACCCATGGAGTGGGTGCACCACACTGATTAAGTCAGTCCCCATGGTAGAGAGAGGGAGTTTTGCTATTATAAATAACTGTGCTATGATTATCTATCTATATATCTTTGTGCCCATTTTGCTACTTCCTCAGGATGTACTCCTATCAGAAGTACAATGTCAAAAGAGATCTACAATTTTGACTTTAAAAAAATGTTTTTTAGAGATTCTTAAAAAAAAAAAAACNCTGTCCCAGAGAAGGAGGGGTCACCCCCTTCACAAAGGAGGTAGCTTTTGAGCAAGGCTTTGACCAATGCCCTTGATTTTGAGAAAACAGAAGGGGAAAGAGAGTAGTCCTTCACCATCAGGAAAAATGGATTCGAGAAACCTCTTCTCCATAGAATGTTGAACGTAAACTGCTGTCCAGGTTAATAAGGAAACAGTAGCAGCTTTACCATTCACCTTTGGGTTACTGGTTCCTGGCTAATATTTTCTAGTTATTGCTGGGGACGTTGTGTCTGGGATGGGTTGCATCCCGAAAGAAGTCTGGATTGTTCATGAAAACAGACAAGAATCCTGGTAGCATTTAGAAAATGTTTTTAGAGACAAGTGATTGGTAAATGCATCAACACAGTGATGTGAAATGCGAGTAATGTTCAAAGTGCATCCCTGTCAAAAGCTGTGCTTAGAGGAAAAAGCATGCAAGGCAGCTCAGCGTCAACTGCTTGCCTGTGGCTCAGCTGTCAGTGAAAGTGTATTCAGGCCAGTGGCTGCAAAACAACGCACACACCCATGGAGTGGGTGCACCACACTGATTAAGTCAGTCCCCATGGTAGAGAGAGGGAGTTTTGCTATTATAAATAACTGTGCTATGATTATCTATCTATATATCTTTGTGCCCATTTTGCTAATTCCTCAGGATGTACTCCTATCAGAAGTACAATGTCAAAAGAGATCTACAATTTTGACTTTAAAAAAATGTTTTTTAGAGATTCTTAAAAAAAAAAAAACAACTGTACTTTATTTTGTTTTTCAGTTTTTTGGCCATACCTTGTGGTGTGTGGAATCTCAGTTCCCTGACCAGGGATCGAACCCACGCCCCCTGCATTAGCAGCACAGAGTCCTAACCTGAACTGCCAGGGAAGACCCACAATTCTGACTTTTAAATATTTACTGCCAAATCAGTCAGTAGAGAGCTTGTAGCAGAGTCCTTTTCTTACCAGTAGCGCCCTCTGAGGTTGTCTTTAAAAGTAAGGCCAGATACACAAATATTGAATCATTTTTATTGTATACCTGAAACTAATACAATGCTGTATGTCAGTGATACCTCAATTTTATTTTTTTAAAATGTAAGGTCAAAGTTAGGCATAATTCAGATTTGATTCCAGCTCTGCATTTTAAAAATCCACCAAGTCATCAGCCTGGTTACCTACATACCCTCTGTCTCCACCCCCCTCCTCCCACCAAGTACTTGTGCCACAGATAAGATATTTGAATTGCTGTACAATCAAGTAGAATGTTATTCAGAAGGCAAAGATCAAAAAGTCAGCAAGAGGGAATGAAAGGAGGAAACTGGCCCTACACTATAAGCAGCCACAGAAGATTCCCACAGTCATACTCCACAACCCAACTTTTTAGCGTCAACCCAGAGCAGTGCATTATCGGCTCGCTTTTCAGTACAGAGGTCATTTTCTGGTTCTGGTTACAGGGCAGAAAACGTACTGACAGATGTGCTGAAGTGAATTTGATCTCTCATTTTGTCAGTGGAAGAACAGCAGGAAAGTTAAATGCAGGGGTTGGGGGTGGGGAGGCCTACCTCACAGCCTGCCACTTGGATTTAATTTCCTCTCATCTTTGTCTCTAGAAGGGAGAGGACCTTGTGATTTGCCTCTTTCCTTTTCTCTGTAATAAAAATGTTCTTTGTTCAAAGCTCCTTTTGGTGTTTTCTCCATCAGTCTTGTCTCAAGAAGAAAACGAACTGGGAAAATTTCTCCGGTCCCAAGGCTTCCAAGATAAAACCAGAGCGGGAAAGATGATGCAAGCGACAGGAAAGGCCCTCTGCTTTTCTTCCCAGCAAAGGTGTGTGGCCTTCACTGGGGCTCTGCTGGTGGCGATCAAGGGAGGGGGAGTCTCCTGAGAATCTGGGACCCACTCACTCATGAAGGGAAGCTGCCCCTGGTCTTCAGAAGGCTCTTGTCTGAAATTGAGGGCCGCCTCTGTTCACAGTTGTTAGTCTGTCTGAATTCAACTCTAAGATAGCATGTATGATCTTTGTCCTTCCCAATTAATTTTTTAAATTGTTTTCATACCTCTTCTGGTCTACAGTCATACACCAATCCTGTGAGTGCTGTACTGGGCTTATAGTTTGACCTTCTGCATTGTTCGTAGCAATCTGTCTGGTCTCCTTTCAGCAGGAGCCTAAGGAGCTGGGGCGGAAGTGTTGGCTCACTGCTCTCTGGGGGCAGTAGACTTGAGAGGGGTGCTGTTCAAGATGTTCTCTATAGTTTTGCTCAGACGCTGGGGCGGCGGTAGCAGCCTCATCGGTGGAGAGCTTACTATGCAAAATCCACCCCCACCCCGGAACTGCTGAATCCATATCTACATTTTAATGGGTTCCCCAATTGTTTTCCATGTACATTCAAGTTTGAGAAGCTCTGGGCCAGAGAAAATTGTAGTAAATCAGTGACTTTCTTTTTTAACACTACCATGACTCCTGTTCAGGGTCCGTGTAGAATAAACGGGAGCCACCGCAGAGACATCCTTGGCGTCTGAGGCGGTGACATTCCTCCCTTCCTCCTCCTTCCCCAGTAACGAAGAAGCCCTCTTTCCTCAGTGTCACTCACTAGTATTAGGCAAACTTTATACCAAAACGTTATACCTAAATAAGGCTTGTGGGCAATCTCCAAAAATACTCGGGCTACAAAAATTTCCCTCACCCAGCCTGTCCAACAAATCAACCGTCTCCTGTTAGTTTCTCCTTGCTGCTTTTCCCTCGCCGTGCCAGGAGCAGACCCTCACCTGTTCCTAGGAAGACCCAAGAAAGTTGGGGTAGAAAAAAAAGACCAGCTGTGTCCATTTTTCAGTGGTCCCCCTTGTGGGCATTTTGGTTCTTTCTAATGACATCTGGACCCCAGCTTTCATGGTTGAATGGAAAAATTTCCAAGAGTTCTCTACCCCAGCTTTTCAAGAAAAGTGTTTCTAATCTTGAATTGTACCCTTTAATCTTATTTATAACTGTATTCCTTGTAAAAATAATACTTATTCTACAAAAATTTTAAAACAGGAAAAAAAACAAAAAGAAAAAATTTAAAACAACTCATATTTTGCAAATAAAGATTGACTCACTTTTAACCCCTTGATGGATACTTTCAGTGCTTTCCACAATCTTACAAGGATCATTGATTCTTGAAAAACCTTTCATAAATTCTCATGTATTATGTATATGGTTATCACTAATTTCAGTGGGAAAAATTCTCATACATACCTTCATGCTAAGATTAACATCCATTTATGGGATAGAAACCAAATCCTTGGACAGAATCACTCCAAAAGTTACCATTACTGATCATATAATTTTATAACATTATTATCAAATTATATCCTTTCATACTCATGTAGCAAGCTATCTCATAAAGCATATGGCACCTTAAGTTCATATAGTCTAACCTTGGGATACAGACGAAAACATTGAAACAATGCAAATGATACTGGAAAGTATCATTGCAATAAACCTGTACAGCAATACAGCAAACTGCCCTGTATCCATAAATGAATGCAGCTTGCCCAATGTTGCAATTTGGGAGACAGCCTCCTACAAGATGGCTCTGATTCCGTGATGCTCAAGTGCTTACCAGGCACATGAAGTCGAAACAAGTGCTCTGCACATGAGGAAAGAAGGAGGATGATAGAAACTCTCATAAAGTCGAGTTCTCAAACCTCAAATGGACATAACTTGGGATTTGCCAGAATATATTTTCAATGTAAACAGCATTATACCATATAATTTTGTATAGTACTGCATACTGATTATTTAGCAAATTGCTTTTTGACCAAATAATCCTGTTTTTATGTCCATATATACATTTTATAAAACATCCCTAGCATAGTATTTCATCATCTGGGCATGTCATGATACATTTATCCCAGGCCCTCTGTCCACTCTTTGTGTCATTTCTACCTTTTCTTGCTAAAGAATAAATATCTCTGGACTAGACTTTTAGGTATTCTATTGATTATTCTCATTGGGTTGATTTTAATGAAAGGAAACATGGGCTGGTCTCTCACTGAAGCTTGACATTTTCAGTTATTGAATTTTTTCCTGGTCTAGACTCAGTCCCTTGTACCACAAGTGAATGGGTTTTCACCTTTCTGATTTTATGTGAAACAAGTTACAGAAAAAAATGATGTGACTTTCCACACCTTTTTCTTTTCTTCAAGATATTAACATCCATCATCATGTCATTACATGCTCAAAGGTTCCTAACTTTACAATAGTCTGAGAAATGGAGACTATTTTATTCACAAGACTCTGTATCGGCCAGTTTTGTAAAACTGACAAACTCTAAAAGCAGAGACAAAGGAGACCAGAAATGAATGGGATCCTTAGAGGGACAGCTGAGGGCTCTTTCTTTAAATAGAAGTCTCCGATTTTATAAACCTTCACACCAGCGTTAGTGTTACTCCCTTTATTTGGTAGTCATTGCTACCATTGCCCACTCAGTTTGATGAAAAGTAAGTATTAAATTTAATCCAGTGGTGATGAAACACAAGCTTACTTTATGGCACAACAATACATCTTTGAAAACAGCCCACGACATCTAGGTAGGATAATGTGAGCAAGCTATTTTTAGAGAAGTACTGAATGTTTGATAACAATGCTTTACAGACGAGGAAAACTGGAGAAAGTAGTAAAGGGAGTTTTTTTTTCCTTTGGAATAGTTTGTTGTCCCATCTTTAATCTTAGAGTGCGGTATACAGGTCAGGCACTGTGATGTTGATGGAACTGCCAAGAGCTGACTTCAGCTCACTGACATCATTGTTCCCTTCAGCTTAACAAGTTTGCCCTTAAATCGAGGTGTAAAGACTAGTCTTTTATTTTTTGAACGTGTACCCTGAAACTTCATGGAGACGACTGTATTTTAAGTGTATAATTCATCTGACATTACTCATTTTGAGGAGGAAGATGAAAGAAGCAGTATCCTCCCCCTCCTCCCAAATAAACATTTTATCCAAATTTTGATATGCATCCTGGGGTGGGGTAGATCTCCTGGAGGAGGGGATGGCAACCCACCTCAGTATTCGTGCCTGGAGAATCCCATGGACAGAGCAGCCTTATGGGCTACACAGTCCATAGTGTCGCGAAGAGTTGGACACGACTGAAGTGACTAAGCACACAGACATTTTTAGCTGAATAAATGATGATGTGTTACAAACAATATTATATTATTTTATACTCACTTTGTTGTATCATATACATTAATTTCTGGTACAGTATCCTTAAGTTTTTTAAAATGAGAATCAGATCATATAGCATATCTGAAAGCGCCCAACACAGTAGACCCTCAGTAAATGTACTTGTCCCCTTCCTAGACCATTTAATGATGCTTCTGTTTGTCTTTCATTCTCTGTGACTACTGAAGCAAAGAGCAGACACCCTGGCCTCCCCAGAGTGATCCAGAATGACTTCATCATGCCCATGTCCATCCTTTCTCAAAGGGCCAGGCTTCAGGGAGGCAGAAGGCAGGGAGTGGCCAAGCGCAGAAATGGGAAATGGTCATTCTTTGGTGTTCCTCTGGGAACAAAAGATGGGTTCCAGCTTTAAACAAGTACTCTGCCCAGGCATGAGACCAGCCCCAATAATACAGATAGAGAGACTCCCCAGTGATACCATTAAGTAACAGTAATTAGCTTGGATAACCCTCTCCTGGTTGACTTAAAAGTTCCATACATTTCAGTTTATACGTCTGCAGATATTTCTGCAGCCTGGAGTGTGTTTCACGCACTAACTCATGAATTTAAGATCGGTAAATTGTCAAGGATTCAGACTGCCGGCCCTCTCGGTTTCAAGACTGTGCCCTTACCCTCTGGTGTAGGTTGGCTTTGAGAAACCCTCTGTGCCGCTTTCACCAAGAAGTGGAGACTTTCCGGCATAGGGCCATCTCCGACACTTGGCTGACCGTGAATCGCATGGAGCAGTGCCGGACTGAATACAGAGGGGCGTTACTGTGGATGAAGGACGTGTCCCAGGAGCTTGATCCAGACCTCTGCAAGCAAATGGAGAAGTTCAGGAAGGTAGGCGATTTCATGGGGGTTCCCAAAAGGGGTACCTGCTGGAAGGTAATGAGACGTGAGTGATTTGAATCCCCCTAGTGAAGAAGACGTAACTCAAAACACCAAGGAGGCAATTAATCATCGCTGGTGTCTCTGTATGTGACAGAATACCAATTAATGTGATTTATAATTCTCTAAGGATAAGATAGAAGAGACAGCTGGAAATGGCTGGGATTTGGTTACTGATTTTAATTGAAGTCAGATTTTCATATAATGTGCACTTTTTTGTAAGGCTGTCACTTCTAAATGCTTTTTCATGCATGACTAAAAATCAAGAGTAGATCAAATGAAACTGGAAGGTGAGAACAGACTACTGGGGAAATCTTTTTTAATTGCTAATGAATATTAAAATTAATAGAATAATAATGTTCCTTTGTTTGGTGAGAAGGTTTGGAAGAAGTGGGGTTGACTTGTAGGATTAAATGACGTGGCATTGACTCCATCTGCAGTAGACCCTTCACATATTTGTATGAGGAGATGGCTGTGTTCTTAAATTTCCCTGAAATGACTGGTAAGCAGCAGAGGGACGATGTTTCATTGGTTTTTAGTGTCCCGAGTCCATTTAGCTCTTTGGAGACTGGTCATGCAAGGATATGTTGCACCACTAGGTGGCAGTCATACACTGAATATTTATGAAAATACAGAGAGGTTTTTGTTGTGTGTAATCTTGTTAGGTCTTTGTTTGATCGACTTGGGTATATTTCAGGGTATGAAAGACAACAAAAATCTAGCAAATGTTAGATGTGACATAATATTGTGTCAATTGTCTTACTCATTTCAAATGATCTTAAAATCCCTAGATTTCTAAGTACATCATTGCAGAGCAGTGGGTGGGAAACCTTTCTGGTGTGCAGGAGGTTAGATGGTAGCGGGGGAGATGGGGATATATGGGGTGAGGAAAAAGAGGAACCTTCTGTTGCTTAAGAATAGGGTCACCAAATGTTGACCCAGGTATTAGAGTGACAAAATCCTTTTAAAAGGCAAGTTTTACTGTGGTTTGTCATTTGGAATCCCTCTTTATGAAGGGACACAGAGACCATTTTCTTCCTGATCATAGATGACATTAGTGTGTTCTCAGTAGCCAGCTCCTCAGTAAGATAGGTTTCTGAGCTCATGGAAAATCAGACCTGAAAAGTTCCTTAAAGATGAGTTAGTGAAAGAGAAAACCAAGGCCCCCAAATAGTAAATAAAACTTTTCAGCTGTTGATGGCTAGATGTTGGCGAGCCCAGGCTACATTTGAAACGTCCTGGCTTTTTAATCAGGTTGGTAATTTGGTTTGTCTTTAACGTTTTATTTGGAGATTGGAAGAGGATGGAGTGGAGAGGTGAAAAAGGAAACAGAAACCCCAACATTATCTGCAGGGTGTAAGCTAGTCACTCTACTACCTCCTTTAAGCCTCACAATAACCAAGACACAGACTTAATTTTACAGAGGAGGAAAGTGATACCTAAGTAACTAGTACAGGGAATGACAGGGAAATGAAAAATCAGAATCGTAGGAAATATGCATTTTTTCTTTAAGAGGAGAATAAAGGGGAGTTACACAGCATACCTAAGATTGACAAAGGCATGTTCATAGTTACAGCCCTCCCGTGGTTATCCATGCAACATACATTTACTGAGCACTTTGTGTGCCAGGTAATAAACATAAAATTATTCCAGAAGGCAGAAGAATTTTCATGTGAAATTGTATTTATTTAGTTTTGTTATGAAGGGTGGTTGCTAGCCGTGTAAGGATGAAATAAACCAAGAACGCTTCGTCATTGGTTGAATGTTGAAACATTACCCACTCTCTAGTGTCATCAATCTGTTGATTTTGGAAAATATGGGTTTTTTTAATTCTTTGCCATGCAGAANTATGAAGGGTGGTTGCTAGCCGTGTAAGGATGAAATAAACCAAGAACGCTTCGTCATTGGTTGAATGTTGAAACATTACCCACTCTCTAGTGTCATCAATCTGTTGATTTTGGAAAATATGGGTTTTTTTAATTCTTTGCCATGCAGAAGTAGCTGAAGCAATGCCTTCCACCACAATCCCGTGTGTGCTGGATTTAATTTAATAGCTGAACATGGTGTACTTAGGATTTCAGGAAATAAATTTTTTTTTTAAAGGGAGTCTGTATGCAAGTATATACTTGATTAGACTAGGCTCTCCATGAGGATAGGAACCAGTTTAGTTCTCTTTACTAACAATCCCCAGGCCAGCCCAGCACGTGACCCCAGTTAGCACCCATATCAGATGGCCAGATGCCAGCCGTGGCATTTGCGTGCCAGATTCATGCCTTCTCACACCTGCAGAGCCTTTCCACCATGTGCAACTGACTTTATAATGTTTGGGGAATCGATATATGTGGTTTTGCAAGTAAGAAGTAGCATTATGGGTTTGTGGCTTGCTGCCCTCTTTGGAATGAATTTAAAGTGTGGAGGTGGCTGTTTGCTTGGAGTTCATGACATGAATCTTGAGTTGGAGCCAGCCTTAGTGTTTTGTCCCAGTGGGATTCCGTTTTAAACAGAGTCTCCATTTCTCTCTCCGGGAAAGAGTTACCGAAAGGCATTTCTGAATCCCCTGTA
>SJYV01051618.1:0-27119 GCA_006410875.1 Neotragus pygmaeus
TGGAAACACGTGTGCAACAGTTTCCCGATTCACACTTAGGGTTAGGGTGGACAAATATCTAAAAGTAATGGAATACTCCAACACTGAGTGATACCTGGTGATGAAGCACAGACTCTATCATCCTTCAAGTGAAGAGGCATCTCTCCACACCAGGGTCAGAACCACACATGCACTCCCAGGAGTCAGAAGACGAGCAGAAGGGAGTGTCTGGAGGTGATGGGCACAGCAGCAGTGGGAGGGGTGCTTCCAGATGCCGAGACCACCCATAAGACCCGGGTGGATGAGACGTGAGGCTGCTCCTTCCCTGAGGTACAGTCAGTGAAATGTGACACATTTAGAATTACTGATCTGATTCCGTTGTCAAGATTTTGCTGACAATGTGGGAAATGGACATGTTCATCTCTGTTAAAGTAACCTGTTCCTATTCAGGGACCAGCGGAGTGCCCAACATGTTCCGGGTACTTTTAAGCACATCTCTTAGCGCCCTCCTCAGCACCCTGAGAAGTGGGGCGAGTCTCCTGTTTCTAGTTGGCAGCGCAGCGGGGCGAGTGTGGCCAAGATACTCACCATGAGGATGACAGGCTGAACCGGGGTTTGAACCCAGGCCTACAGAGACTGAATCCCGGGCGATGGTTTCCGCCCTTCACACAGAGCATCTCACTAATCCATGGAACCTTCTAGGTGTAACCTGCTCTTGCTGATAAAATTATAAACATTCATCATTGAGAACTTGGAGAGCAGACGAGGGTACACAAAAGAAGATAAACAGCAACTATTTTCCCACCACAAAAAAATCATTATTATATCTTGATATGCTTTATTTTTCCCCAAACTTCTCATTTTATCTTTCCAAAGCATATGCCAGATCATTTTATACAAATTTTTTAAAATTTATTTTCCCGCCTAACAACTCAGCATGGGCCCTCTCCTATTGCTGAGCACTGCTCAGTGCTGGCTGAGACTCCCGGGGTTGTGTGACATGCATCCAGAGGATAAATTGCGATGCTTCAAATCCAGGTTTATGCGTTCAAACGTTTTCTAATTTCTCCCCCTTTTGAAGCAAACTCATTTTGATCAACTTTGTACATAAATGTTTGACTGTGGCTTTGATCATTTTCTTGGGACAACATCCTTTCTCCGTGTTTCCAAAAACAGCTCTGTCCCCTGGTTATGATCTCAGAGCCTCTAGAGACTATTTGTTTTGCAAAACAAGACATCAGGCGACACCACACGTGAAGCTGCAGGAAGAAACGTCCTTTAAAAGAAGGCTTGGTTGAGGAAAGCATCTGTGTCTCTTGATCATTGCTCCTCCATCAAACCTGGGTGACCCGGAGCCTCCCCTCCTCATGTCAGGAAGCTTACAGAAGGCCGCTTGGCTCAATGGAAGAACCAGCTGTCCCTGTCCTGGGGGCTCCACAGGGTCACCGTTTCTAACCAGGTCAGTTCCGCTGTTAGAGTGGTACCAATGCCCTCTAGTCCCTCTCCAGCAATTGCATGGCGTGTTCTGGGGTGAGGTCCCTTCTGCTCCACGGTAAGCACACAGCTCTTTGCAAGTAACCGGAGCTCAGAAGCGCATGTGCGCTCCAGCACTTCACCTGTTTCCCGTGGTGCCAAGTTGTGCTCATGGTGTGAGGTGGCAGTTCCTCTGAGTGCCAGGGTGAGGTGGGAACCTCTGTGGAGCCTTCTCAAACTATTAGGTACCAGGTGACCGCAGAATGTTGGGTGAGTGCTCCCCATTGTTACCTGCTCCTCAAGAATCGCCTTTAGCTCTGCAACTTCCTGGGATTGGCAGGACACCTGGCAACTACGGAACATGTGGAATTCATGGGGGTTAAGGGGATTAACCATGGGGATGGTACCAGTGACAGGGCTCCTGAGAAAAGGGCCGTCCATTCTGAAGGAGATCAGCCCTGGGATTTCTTTGGAAGGGATGATGCTGACGCTGAAACTCCAGGACTTTGGCCACCTCATGCGAAGTGTTGACTCACTGGAAAAGACTCTGATGCTGGGAGGGATTGGGGGCAGGAGGAGAAGGGGATGACTGAGGATGAGATGGCTGGATGGCATCACGGACTAGATGGACATGAGTCTGAGTGAATTCCGAGAGATGGTGATGAACAGGGAGGCCTGGCATGCTGTGATTCATGGGGTCATAAAGAGTCGGAAATGACTGAGTGACTGAACTGAATTGAACTGAAAAGGAGCTCCACTCAGTGATGATTCTTTACTTCACATCTTTGAATACCTTCTTATTAAGACAACACATTAGAAATTTTATATACACTATTGCATTTGTATTTTACAAATTAGTGATATTCACAAAAAATGATATTACAAATATCTTATGGTATCTCTTCTATGTGACATCAAAAAAAAAATGGTACAAATGAACTCATTTACAAAATGGAAAAAGAGTCACAGGTGTAGAAAACAAATTTCTGGCTACCAAAAGGAAAAAGAGGGGAGGGATAAATTGGGAAATTGGAATCAACAAATACACACGTATGAAGTAGACGACTATTGAGAATAAGAACCTGTTGTATAGCACAGGGAACTCTACTCAATACTCTGTAATGACCTAGATGGCAAAAGACTCTAAAAAGGAGTATGTATAACTGACTCACTTTGCTGTACAGCAGAAACTAACACAGCCTTGTAAATCAACTCTCCTCCAGTAAAAATTAATAAAACCATACAAGAAGCAATCATGAGAACTTTGAAAGTGCAAAGGTTGCAAAGTAGGAAAGCCAGAACTTTTCTGACAGATAATGTGATTTGTACATTAATAAACTGTTGGAATTTATCATAAGGGTAGTCAGGTCACTAAAATAATGCATTAAACACTTTAAATTGCTATCTACCAGCATATAAATTAGAAAATTAAATTAAGATATTTACGATAACATAAAACATCAAATATTTAAGAACAAGGGACCCAAATATGTAAGACTTTATGCAGAGCACTATTAATAAGAGGAATTTAAAATAAAAGCGGAAGCGTGTCTCATATTTACAGATGGGAAGGTTCACTATCACGTAGATATCAGTGCTTCCAACATCATCTCTAGATTCAATGCAATTCCAGTAAAAGTGCCAACTGGGTGAATGTGTATGTATGGGTAACTTGAGAAGCTGATTCTAAAATTTATATGGATGCTATGCCACGACACCCTTGAAAAAGAAGAAGGTGTGAACATTTTATTATCTTTGAATATTCAACTTTCTGTAAGCTATGTGGGGCTCCTGAGGTGCCGACAGTATCTTGACCCCGTTTGTGGTTGCACTGGTGTTTAATTTGTAATCCTTTACCAGTTGGTTTTGTTTTGTGCACTCTCTTTGGGTATGATATACCATAGAGAGAATTTATGAAGGAAATGATATAAGATTTCAAGAGGGACACGCTCCTCTTTTGAAAGTGAAGGTGTTAGTCGCTCAGTCGTGTCCAACTCTTTGTGACTCCATGGAGTGTTTCGTGCGAGACTCCTCTGTCCATGTAATTCTCCAGGCAAGAACACTGGAGTGGGTTGCCATTCCCTTCTCCAGGGAGTTTTCCCAGCCCAGGGACGGGACCTGGGTCTGCCACATTGCAGGCAGATTCTCTACTTTCTGAGCCACCAGGGAAGTCCCAATGTTTCTGGTTCTTAAAAATTGACCTCTTTTGTCACCTAAGTAAATTATGATCTGATCAAGAAACAAAAGGGACAAATACAGACAATTTTTTCATGTCTACTGAGAAAAGGCATGATGCTTTCAGCAATGATTTTCTTGGTTTGGGCTTTTGGACTCTGCTGGACATGAAGAGGATGACGTGCCAGTTTCTCCTCCTCCCCTCACTTTGTGCCCTCTCCCCTCTCTCCTCTCACCTGGAGGCCAGTGGACCAGGGCTGGTCCACGCACGGCTCTCAGAGACGTTCTGAGAGCTTCTGAGACACCCTGCCTGGGATTGTATTCTGACTGCCGGTTGATCATCAGGTTAAAGACTGCTCACCAATGAAGTGCAGACTCATAACTGGGAGACCTAAGTCAGCATCCAGTAAGCACACAGGACCACATTCATCTCAAAAACCTGGATGTTTTCCCCTTGGTGAGACCGCAGTCCTCATCTGCGATTCTTCTCGTGGATGTACATTTCTATGTACAAAGAGGATAATGTCCACTTTATTCTGCCTCAGTGGGGATTCCAAAGATTAACTTTAATTAGACTTATTTACTTTGAGTTCTCTTGAGCAGTGGTTGTAATAACACAAAAGAGTGAGGATAGTACTGCTAATTGGGATTATATTACTGAATAATAATGAAAGGAATTCAAGGTTATATGAATAATATAATAATAATTATATGAATGATAGTTCTGTTAAAAGAGTTTTATATAAATACAGGGTAATATCATATTGAAATGATAACTTTCTTCTTAGTTTTCTTGACTTTTAACTCTTTGACTTGTATTTAAATATATTTTTTATTGATGGTGATGTGATGTGCCTTTTAACATGATAATTTTCTCTCCTAAAGTAACTAATTTTATGTATAGGGGAAATATTCTTCAGGTAATAGGGCTTCATATATTTTGAATCTGTACCTTTGTAATAAAATGTAGAGTACTTAACCCCCTAAGCTGTACAATCTTTCTACATATCCGTGGGGAATTCATAGGTATTAAATTAGCTACAAGGGGGCTCTGAAAATGTTCTCCAAATGCTGTAGAGAGATATTGAGAAATCAAGAAAGATATTAAGCATTACAAGAAAAAATTTAATAATGCCCCATAGTCTACTAGAATTCAAGTGTGGTTTATTTATATTAAGTTTTCCACTTATTTCCTGAGCATCATGTTCCACTGCTAGAGTCAGAAGGTGGTTGTCTACGACTGAGTCTTAGAAGTGCCTGGAATTGCCAGCCTGTGGTGTTTTAGAAGACTTTCTTGTAGCTCTAATGGTAAAGAATCTGCCTGCAAGGATTTGAATTCATCTCATCTGCTTCTCTGGCAAAGACCAGAGTGACTACCTTTGCTGGGATGTTGGTCTATGAATTTCAGTTACACACAGTCTACAAGCAGTCTTTATATGTCTCCTGAATATCACAGAGTTGTGAGTATTATGAGCTAAGCCCTCATTTGAGCCTGGTTATTCATGTACATTTGAGGTGGTCGAGAAGCTTAGTCCATTAGAAAATAAGCTGTCCATCGGAATGGTGTAAAGAATGATGGACGAGTGTGTTTTGCCCCACTGAAAACATGAGAAAGAATTTATTGTACTGGTGTTTTAAATTTCTTGACCACCAACCCCTGCTAATATGTGGAGAAAAGGGAACCCTCTTACACTGTTGGCGGGAATGCAAACTAGTACAGCCACTATGGAAAACAGTGTGGAGATAGGTGGGAGGGGGACACGGGATTGGGAGCTTGTGTGCACCTGTGGTGGATTCGTGTCGATGTATGGCAAACCCAATAGAGTATTGTAAAGTTAAATTTAAAAAAATAAATAAATTAAAAAAAATATCATTAAAAAAAAAANTAGCTATTGGAAAGGAAGAGTAAAGCAAGGTTAGAGGCAGATCTAGCCAAACTCCTTTCTTCGGAGAATAAAGGGATTGTTTTCAGATTTAGGTAACCATATATGTTTTTACATCACATCCCAAGGCAATCCCTGAAAGACAAGTATGGATGAAGTGTGGATTTTCTACTGTTAAAGAACAAAATAAATTTGACAAAGATAGTTCAATTTAGTAAGCCTACTTTTGAATAAATGGACTGGCATAACAGTCTGGAAGAAAATAAAAATCTTATGTCATATGCAAAAATTATTTCCAGACAGACTAAAGACTTAAAAGTTAAAAAATCTTCCTAGAATACCTAAGAAAATGCACATACAATCCTGGAGTCACTTTCTCAGCCAAGAGTAAAAACACAGGAAAAGGAGACTTGTCTAAATAAAAAATTTAAGCTCTTGAATGGATATATATTATACAAACAAAGTCAACAGATTCAGTAAATGTAAATAAAAAATCTCTCTATAATACACAAACGGCATCTAGAAATTGTCAGGAATAAATATACAACAGAAAAACCAGTAAAAATTATTTCAATTTGCAGAAGAGTACCTCTAAGTAATAAACAGATACATAAAAGGGGCACAAAAATCACTAATGGTCAGAGAATTGCACCTTAACATAGCAAAGATCTTATTTTGTATCCATTAGGCTGGAAAATACTGCTTGTACACTTCGTATCTAGTGGTTGTCACAGATTTGGAGAAATGGTATTCTCATGCATTAATAATGGAAATGAGTATTGTTTTTGACTTTTCAGACAGCATTTCAGTGACTTCTATTAAATCAGTTCCACTTATGTGAATTGGGTTTTGATATTGGGACAGAGGATTCCCAGGTGGCTCAGTGATAAAGAATCCACCTGCCAGTGCAGGAGATGCAGGTCTGATCCCTGGGTCAGCAAGACCTCTGGAGGAGGAAAAGGCAAGCCACTCCAGTATTCTTGCCTGGGAAATCCCATGGACAGAAGAGCCTGGAGGGCCTCATTACAGTCCATGAGGTCACAAAGAGTCAGACACGACTGAAGCAACTTTGCATGCATGCCCTGGGATAGAACACCTACTTTCCTTAAACTGTTTCTTCTAAAAAGATTTAATTTTCATCCTTGCATGTGAGTTTAAGAGAATCAGGAAGACAAAGTCATCAAAGATGTTTCAGCGGACAAGTAAAAGGTATGTGATAGAAACCACAGAATTTTATAGAAATAATGAACAAATGAATGACATTACACCATGGAGGTGTAGTGAAGTATAATTAACAGAGGCCAATAACTAGAAATAAGTTGGACATCAATCAACAGAAGAATGAGTAGATCTGCACCATGGGATATTATGCAGCTGTTCAAAAGGAATGAATTTGTTTTATACCAGATGATTTAGAAAGATTCTCAACAGTGACATAAACAGGAAGCCAAGAAATATGTATAATATACAAGTATTAATAGATGTANGAAGAATGAGTAGATCTGCACCATGGGATATTATGCAGCTGTTCAAAAGGAATGAATTTGTTTTATACCAGATGATTTAGAAAGATTCTCAACAGTGACATAAACAGGAAGCCAAGAAATATGTATAATATACAAGTATTAATAGATGTAATACAATTCCATTTTCACAAAGCAAGGACAGAATCCTATTTCAGTATATGTCTTTGTATCAAGGTTGGTTGGATCTGTGGGTGTAGAACCCATGGATACTATGGCCAGTTTACTATACTTTCAGCATCGGTGGATTTTGGTAACTGCAGGAGTTCTGGAATCAATTTCCCAAAGATATGAAGGGTGGAGTACATATCTAATGTCAATGCAGGATTATATGAGTAGGGAGGAAATATGAAGCAAACTCTTGGATTATTAAAGTGGATTGTGTGGGTAGACAGGATTGGATTGGAAGCATGAGGGTTGACATGAAGGGAGAAAAAAAAGTGGTAGCTAAAATGCCTCATTTCTCTAAAATTATAAGAGTGTGGGAGAGAGGAGAATAGGGGATGCATGAAAGGACAATCACGGTTATCTCAGGGTGGTGGGACCTCAGATAACCTTAAGTTTTAACATATTTCCATGTATTCAAATTCTTAATATTGAATACATGATGTTTATAATTGGAGAAATGAAATTCTATTTCATTGTGACCATTTAAAAAATTAGATGGACTGTAAATGATGTTTTAAGTAAATAACTTAGTTCATATATTTCCCTTCTTTCTTCCCTGTCTAGTCTCCACTTATTAGCATGTAACTCCTCTGACATCGATTGTACTCAAACTGTGAACAACCTGCTCAGATGGAAATCTTCCCAACTGAGTCAAGAAGAGAGCAGACTGGAGGGGGGCAAGAACAATCTCAGAATTCCCTGATCCTCTGTGAAGTTGGCTTGAGGCTTCTTCTCTGATGCTAAAAGATTCTCTTAAAGTCATCTTGTACTGTGCTTTCAGCAATTGCCACCTCAACCTTCTGATAAAGGCAACTATTTATAGAGTTCTCAGGTGTGTCAAGCTGGCAACAGAAAACATTTTTGATTCCCCCATCAATCACTGCCTATACACAGAGAGAATTAAACCCAGCTTGCCTCCTATCTCTGGCTTCCTTCTTCTTAGCCATTACACTGACGTCGACAGTTACACAGATATTCAGCAGAGGAAATGAAATGACATTCAAACTATCACATTTGCTTCCCTCCTGGTCTTGAAGTTATCTGTGAATCTCTAGCATTTATTCTCCTGCATTCATACTCAGATTCTAAGCTTCAAAAGACTCTCAAGTTGCTGAAACCTAACTCTTACAAAAAGAGAGACTAGGAAATGGAACAGAAACTCTAACTGCCCTAAATGCAGCACTTCAGGGTTCATTATAGATTACACACAAAAATAATGACATTTTCATAAACGTGTCCATTCATTCTTAGTCTTTAAAATCAAATACTGGTGAACTTAAGTTTGTCAGCTTAGTTTTAGGCAACGCACAGGAATTTGTCAACAGTGACGTACCAATGAGGAACTATCTGTGACTTGAACATAAATATTGTACAACTGTAATTGCTAACACACAATATGGTTTTTACCAAGATTTTCATAAGATTATTGACTGACCACAATGCAATACGGAACACAACATTTAAATCCAATATCCAACTTGATAAAGAGAAGTAAATTAACCANCCCTGGAGAAGGGAAAGGCTACCCACTCCAGTATTCTGGTCCGGAGAATTCCATGGACTGTATACAGTCCATGGGCTCACAAAGAGTTGGACGTGACTGAATGACTTTCACTTCACTTTTATTTTCATGCATCATATACTCAGGGACCTGGAACAAGTCTCATCCACCTGTGGGCTGAGTCTCCTGTGTGCTTGGCCTTGCTTGTGGACCTTGTAAAGTGCCCTGTGAACTGGCTCCAGCTACTCTTGGCCATGGTCCAGGAGCCCCTGGTAAGCACGGACTTAGACAATCACCCATGGAGGAGAGCACATGTGTGGAAGTCTGCTTTTCCAGAAGAGAAATTCTAGCAGTTCACTGGAGCAAAACAACTCAAAACTCGATTCAGTGGAGAGGAAAAAAGGAACAGTTTGACCTGACCTGTGTCAACCCTCCCCGAGGTGGCACCGCTCAGAGCCAAGAGCCCTTCTCAGCCTGTGGTTACTCCTGTGGGGCCAAGGAGGGTGTGTGCACGAGTGCTTAGCTTCCCCAGCCATGCAGGATGCTGCTGGAGAGGCTCACTTCTCTGTGTCATTAGCTGCAAGGATGGAGGCTGCAACGTGTCAAGGGGATGAGATTCTAAAGACAGTATTAAGTACTCCACAGGGGATGCCTGTCCATGGGTCAGTGGGAATGTCTTACCTGCAGATCTCCTCACCAGGCCCCTGCACAGCCCCAGTGCTCTGCAGGGCCCATNAGGATGGAGGCTGCAACGTGTCAAGGGGATGAGATTCTAAAGACAGTATTAAGTACTCCACAGGGGATGCCTGTCCATGGGTCAGTGGGGATGTCTTACCTGCAGATCTCCTCACCAGGCCCCTGCACAGCCCCAGTGCTCTGCAGGGCCCATCCACATGCCCCATTACCTCAAGCCTGACTCCCTGTATGTGTTCCTAATGAGTGGCAAGAGCAAGCTTTTGCGGATGGCTAGTGAGCTTGAATCAGTGGGCCCAGGAGATTGACAAACTTGAACATTTAGCACTATCCTCGGAAAAGCAAAAGAGAGGTTGTCAGCACCTGGCATGGCTCTGTAGGGTTGAGAGGACTCATTCTAATTTAAGACTTCTACCACAAGAGGAGGCAAGAAGTGTGGAGCAGGTATTGCTATAGAAGATCTGAGAAAGCCTCAGATCCACAGCAGGGCTGACAGAAAGTATTTGTCTCTTGAAATCAGTTAGTAAAGATGCAAGAGGCAACTACAAATGCTAAGGGAGCAATGGAAGAGTTCAAGGAACATAAAGAATCAAGGACACATGATATTACCAAAAGAACACAAAAATTTTCCATGAACTGATCCCAAAGAAATAATGATATATGATTCACATGACAATTCAAAATAGCTGTTCTAAAGAAGTTCAATGAGCTATAAGAAAACACAGAAAGATAAACCAAAGTAAAAAAAAAAATATATATATATATATATATATAAGAAAAATGAAGACTCTTGAGAGTCCCTTGGACTGCAAGGAGATCCANAGTGAAGTAAGCCAGAAAGAAAATCACCAATACAGTATACTGACACATATATATGGAATTTAGAAAGATAGTAATGAAGACTCTGTATGTGAGACAACAAAAGAGACACAGACATATAGAATGGACTTTAGACCTCTGAGGGAGAGGGAGAGGGTGGGATGATTTGAGAGAATGGCATTGAAGCATGTATACTATCATGTAAGAAATGAGGCATCGGTCTATGTTCGATGCAGGATGCAGGATGCTTGGGGCTGGTGCACAGGGATGATCCAGAGAGATGATATGGGGTGGGAGGTGGGAGGGGGATTCAGGTTTGGGAGCTCGTATACACCTGTGGTGGATTCATGTCAATGTATGGCAAAACCAATACAGTATTGTAAAGTAGAATAAAGTAAAAATTAAAAATAAATTAATTAAAAAATAAAAAATTAAGATGGTAGTCCCCCCTCCCCAAAAGAGCTGATATGTTTTGAAGAATGAGGAGAATTTGAAAGATCCAGAGTTCCTTCCTCTGCAAGGTTCAGCACCAAGGACAGCTCTGGAGGGGCCCTGATTATGCTCCTCAAGCCTCCCTCCTGTAGGAAAGCTGAGAGAAGGGGTGTTTGTGTGTCTACAACTCCTTGCAACCCCCTGGACTGCAGCCCTCTGTCATGAGATTCTCTAGGGAAGAATACCAGAGCAGGATGCTATTTCCTACTCCAAGGAGTCTTCCCAACCCAGGGATCAAACCCACGTCTCTCACATTTGCTATATAAAGGAGAGTTTGCAGGTTATTTAATAAAGGATGTTGGTGGATGTCGGTGATGCAGGCCTGCATTGTCTGTTTTGAGCATCATTAGAAAAGAGCCCTGATTCTCACCAGCACTCAGGAAAGGCAGGGGCAAGGTTTCAAGAAGAGGATGTACACGTCTTACCCTTTGCAGTATTTCTGGCCACAAGCTGAGAGGAAGTGAGGGGACTGTTTACAAACGTCTTCTTTAAAGACAGAGTGGGATCTCAAGTGTTGAATTTGCTTCTGAACACTTTGTGGAGAGCCTGGCACAGAGTGTGAATAATTATTTGCTGAATGAATGATTAAATAAGTCATCTAGCTGCCATCTTCTATTTTTGCCCTCCATTCATTAAAAAAAAAATTTTCCTCTTGAGGTGTAATGCACAGAAAAGAACACAGCCATAAATGTGTGCTCAATAAACGATGCTGTGAAACGTAGCAGGGAAGTGCCGTACAACCCCACCAAAGTCAGAGAGAAAACCGCCCTACTCCTCCACGCTGGCTGCTCCGAGGAAACACCAGAATCTAGGCGGCTTGGAAACCACAGACATTTATTCCTCGCCATTCCGGAGGCTGGACGCCGGTGGCCATGCTGTCCACATGATGGGCTGGGGGCCCTCCTCTGAATTCCCACTTCTCACTGTGCCCCACGTGGGTGAAAGGGTGAAGGGGGTCCCTGGGGCCTCTTTTGGAAGGACATTGACCGCATTCAGGAAGCATCCGCTTTCGGGACCTAATCAGCTCCCAAGAGGCTCATTTCCTAACAGCGTCCCTTTGGTCATTAGATCTCCAACATTTGAGTTTGGGGGGACACAAACAGGCAGAGCATAGCAAAGGCGATTCCCGTGTCCCCACAGGCTAAAGACGCCCACGTGCCCTGCAGTGACTGCCCCTCCCCATCTCCTTAAAAGCTACCGACATGCCAACCATCGACTTTTGTGGTGGCCCCTTCCTGGCCCTGCTTTGTAATTATTCCTGGCCCTTGTTGTTGTCCAGTTGCTAAGTCATGTCTGACCCCATGGACTATAGCACTCCAGGCACCTGTATCCTTTACTGTCTTCTTGAATTTACTCCAACTCATGTCCATTGATTTGGAGATATGATCCACCCATCTCAACCTCTGTCACCCCTTTCGCCTCTTGCCCTCGGTCTTTCCCAGCATCAGGGTCTTTTCCAGAGTCTACTCTTCGCATCAAGCAGCTTAAGTACTGAAGCTTCAGAATCGGTCCTTCCAAAGAATATTCATGGTTGATTTCCTTTAGGATTGACTGGTTTGATTTCCTTCCTGTCCAAGGGACTCTCAAGAATTTTCTCCAACACTACAGTTCAAAGGCATCAATTCTTCAGGGCTCAGCCTTCTTTATGGTCCACCTCTTGAATTGTACATGACTACTGGAAAAACCACAGCTTTGCCTATACAGACTTTTATTGGCATAGAGTGATGTCTCTGCTTTTTAATATGCTGTCCAGTTTTGTCACAGCTTTCCTTCCAAGGAGCAAGTGTCTTTTAATTTCACGGCTTCAGTCATGGTCCTCTGTGATTTTGGAGACCAACAAAAGGAAGTCTGTCTCTGCTTCCACATTTCCCCATCTGTTTGTTAAGAAGTGATGGGACTGGATGCCATGATCTTAGGTTTTTGAATGTTGGGCTTTAGGCCAGCTTTTTCACTCTCCTTTTTCACTTTCATCAAGAGGCTCTTTGATTCTCTTCGCTTTCTCCCGTAAGGGTGGTATCATCTGCATATCTGAGGTTGTTAGTATTTCTCCTGGCAATCTTGATTACTGCTTGTACTTCATCCAGCCTGGCATTTTGCATGATGTACTCTATGTGTAAGTTAAATAAGCAGGGTGACCACATACAGCCTTGTCATACTCAACTGGTCAGTTGTCCCATGTCTGGTTCTAACTGTTGCTTCTTGACCAGCATACATGTTTCTCAGGAGGCAGTCATGGTAGTCTGGCATTCCCATCTCTTTAAGAATTTTCCAACAGGCGCAGTCCAAGGTCTGTTTGTCTGTTTGTTTGCTTTAAGTGAAATCAGTCACTGTTTACCTCGAGCTTCTCTTGTTCAACTTATGTGCATGGCATTCACTTGTGTTGTTGCAGATCCGTCTCGTTCCTTCATTTCTGTGGCTGTTCCGTTTTATAAAAGCACAGCAAATGAGTCAATTATTCCTCTGTGAGTGGACATCTGGACTGTGGGTGTGGCTTTGGCTTTTAGAAAGACCCCTCCCTGAGCATCACTGCTCAGGGTCCCTGCTCACCTGTGCGCATGGTTCTGAGCAGGGGCCCAGTAGGCACTGCTGGCCTTGCCCCTGCTCTGGGCTCTGTGTCGGGAGAACAGACACAGACAGACTTGTTGATGGGCAGCACCTGTCTTCCACGTGGCACAGCAAACCTCTTATCTCTTGGCTAACACCATTCAGGCCCCCAGGTCAACTTCTCCACTTCTGCCCTGTGGCCTCAGAGCGGAGGAGACCACTCTGAATGTGAACAGGCATGTGAGTTGCCCCAGACTTTGCAGTATGGGTCCTGCCAGGGGTGGGTTCTGGGGTGCGTCTGGATACACCAGTCCCTGGAGTGCAGCATGATGGTGAGTCTTTACACTGGCATCTAGGAGGATTTCAACAGGAAAGCTGTAAAAATATTTAGCACTTGAATTATAGTTTAACAAATTTATATAACTAAAGCTTTATTTATGTGATTTTTAATTTTAAAATTTTGGGTTCATTAATCACAGTTTGTGTTTGACCTTCAATTACAAAAATTGGTTTAAATATTTTACAAGGAGAATAACTTTTTTGAGATAATACATGTAGTGTATTTTTAATTGTCATTTTAAAGTTATTTTAATTGGTACATTTATAGATATGTTTCCTACATGTATGTGTGCAGATTATATTTTTATAGATATAGTTTGTACATTTATAGATATATAATTCATATATTTATTTTTTCCTTTTTCTTTTTTAAAAATTAATGTATTCATTTTAATTGGAGGATAATTGCTTCACAATATTGTGGCGGTTTTTGCCATACATCAACATGAATCAGCCGAAGTTACACATGTGTCTCCTCCACCTGAACCCCTTCCCACCTGCCTCCCTGCCCCATCCCTCTGGCTTGTCCCAGAGCACCGGCTCTGGGTGCCCTCTTTCATGCATTGAGCTTGTGCTGCTCATTTATGTTACTTGTGTTATTGTATATTGCTGGTTTTCGGTCGCTCAGTCATGTCTGACTCTCTGCAGCCCCATGGGCTGCAGCATGCCAGGCTTCCCTGTCCTTCACTATCCCCCAGAGCTTGCTCAAACTCATGTCTTTGGAGTCGGTGATGCCATCCGAAGTACTGGATCTCCGGCTTTGGCATTGATCCTTCTGGTGAACGTTCTGGTTTGATCTCCTTTGGGATGGACTGGCTTGACTAGAGCCCTTTAGGGTCTGACTCGGGTTACTGTCTGCTAATGTGCACGTGTCAATGTTACTCTCTCAAAGCATCCCACCCTTGCCTTCTCCCACCGAGTCCAGAAGCCTGCTCCTTAGGTCTGAGTCTCCTTTATTGCCCAGCATGTAGGATCACTGGTGCCATCAATCTTTCTAAATTCCATATATGAAATGGCAACCCTCTCCAGCACTCTTGCCTTGAAAATTCCACAGACAGAGGCGCCTGACTCGCTACAGTCCATGGGGTAGCAAAGAGCTGGACATGACTGAGCACTCACACGTATTCCATGTATTTATATTTTTGATGAAAACATATTTGAATGAATACAGTTCAAACAACATTCCATTGCATATTTTAATCAGAAATGCATATTATAAACTTTAGATCATGGAGAATAAATGCAGTCAGTTTTGTGTATGTGTGTGTATGTTCAATAGAAAATATGGAAGTGGAGCTCAGAAATAGAAAGCTGAGAAGAAAATAGGAAAATCTTCATGAAAGGAGCTCTGCTCACATTTAAAAATAATCTGGAAACAATGAAACTGAGCAGACTTCTGTGGTGTGTGACTCAGATGAAACTTGCAAGCTCAGTGTTCTACATTGTATAATTAGTTAGATTTAATTATTGAAAAAAAATGAAAATGAGCAAGAAAATTGTTCTCATCAGATACAAAACTTAAACAGGTCACCTAAAATCTCTTTATAGTCATTATTAAAGGAAGATTGAATTTTTGCTCAAACAATGAGAGTGGGAAAGAGTATTTTTTATCCAAACCACAGCTGGAACTGACAGAGCGCCAGCCTGCTGTTAGGAGATGAGGAAAATGATATTCATGAAACCGGTAAATTGGGTGAGAGAGATGAAGCCTCATCACATCATTTGGGTAGTGTGTGAATGTTTCTAGCAAAGGCAATCTGATTCAAATTGACGATTCTGATTTTCTTTCCATAAGCCTGATAAAAAATTGAGTATTTTACATTGCAATTATTTCTATTGGAAGAAGAAAGTATAGCCACCAACTTACAGATTTTAAGTTTAAAGGCAAAGTATTTTGCAACTATTTTTTCATATTTTGTAACGTAGCTTTGGGTAAGATGGCATCTGTGGCTGCAAACATCCAAACTCTTAATTATAAGAACATAAAACATCATTTGCACCTAGAACCAGAGAAACCACAAAGGTAATTACTGCCACGGGGAACAGTCTGAACAAACAGTGAGTGAGAGCGCTGAAGAAAGACTTCAGAACATGGAAGTACCTTGGTGCAATGTTCTTAAAAGAGTCGTATTATCTGCTGTTAGCAAGCATGATGATTTTTGTGTGATACCCACAGTACAATATTTATAGAAAGCAATAGAAATTTCCTAGTAGAAATGCTTGCAAAACTAAATGGTATAATGGCTGAACCTGGAATTTTGGTTAAAAAATAAAACGTGAAGATTATCAAGGATGAAATATTCAAATAAGACCCATATCTTAATGAATGGATGTAAATGGACGTCTTACTAAAGTAAGAGAAGAAATCACATACGAATGTTTTAAAAAGTAAATATTACCCATTTCCATCACCTGTGCCAAAGATAAAATGTTCTGTTGAGCAACTAACATTTGTGGATCTTACCCACCAGAAAGATGAAAAGAGACATCAAAATTAACGGCCGTTATTGGTTTTATATCTATTGTAAAATGTGTAGGCTTTGATATGAGAAAGGTGTGACCAAACAACTTTCAGTTTCAGGTTTTGATATAAAAGATAAAACACTAATAATACTGGTAAAGAGAGAAGTGTACAAACCAGGATTTTGGCTGAAAATCCATTTGCTACTAGGAGTCATGACTCAACTGTACATTCAGTGATAACATTTTTTGGAGCAAGTGTTGTGTTAGTCACTCAGTAAAGCACAACTCTTTGTGACCCTATGGCCTGTAACCCACCAGGTTCCTCTGTCCATGGGATTCTCCAGGCAAGAATATTGGGGTGGATTGCCATACCCTCCCATAGGGGATCTTCCCAACACAGGGATCAAACCTAGCCTCCTGCACTCCAGGCAGATTCTTTACAGTCCGAACCACCAGGGAAGCCCAATGAATGCAATGATTATATACGCTGTTTTCCAGATCTTCCCAAAGATAGAATCTCTTATCACATTTGACCGTTCAACCTTTCCTGACTACATGAAAGGAATACCAAATCTTTGCTTTATTTGAACAAGATAAAATTCTTACTAGAAGAGTGAAATCAACCATGAGCCTCAGAGTAAACGTTAACGTGGTTTCCAGCACACAAAATAAGTTAATGCTAAATCTGTACCATCCACACTTAGTGGGTAGGAATTATTTCTTGTTAATGTTATGCATGAAAATGTCTACAAAAAAGCCAAGTCTAAATTTAGGCATTTTTCTTTTAGGATTAAAAATGCTTTTGAATTTTTTTAGTGAAAGGTGGATCTTGCTCAAACACACAATGAAGGTGACATTACAATAAAATTTGAAAACTTAGTACCAGAAAATGAAAATGTATAAGGAGCATGAGGAAGACTGTGCCTTAATGATTCTAAAATTGTGTTTGCTGTCAATCATGATACAGTCTGAAGTGAAGAGCTGAATAAATTGAGCAGCATTTCTTCAGTTTGGGTTTTCTTTATGATGTTCCAGAATTGAACAATTTGAAAGGATAACTTAAGAAATCAGGCTAATTAAGAATAAAGTATTAAATAAATTAAGTAATGAAAAGTTAAGAAATTCACTGATGGTATATCATTTTCTTGCTGGCTTTTGCTCAGTCTGTTCAATGCCATTTAGTGATTTATTTTCATAGTTGATTTACAGTGTTGTGTTAGTTTCAGGTGCACTGAGAGTGAGTCAGCTATATAAATATATGCGTATATCCACTCTTTTAATTCTCTTGTAGGTTCTTTCCCCATATAGGCTATTGCAGTGTACTGAGTAGAGTTACCTGTGCTATGCAGCGGGTTCTTATTAGTTTCATATTTTATATATGTGTGTGCATATGCTAAGTTGCTTCAGTTGTGTCTGACCCTGTGACCCCATGGACTGTGGCCCACTGGGCTCCTCTGCCCATGGTATTTCCCAGGCAAGAGTACTAGAGTGTGTTGCCATGCCCTCCTCTAGGGGGTCTTCCCGACCCAGGGATCAAACCCACGTCACACGTCTCCTGCATTGGCAGGCAGATTCTTAGCCACTAGCGCCGCCTGGGAAGCCCCCAGTTTACATATGGTAGTGTGTTTACGTCAGTCCCAACCTTCCAGTTGATCTCGCTTCCCCTTATCCCCTGGTAACCTGTTTGTTTTCTACATTGGTAACTCTGCTTCTGTTTTATAAATGAGTTCCTTTTTCTTCCACATATAAATGAAGTCGCTCAGTCATGTCCAACCCTTTGCGACCATATGGACTGTAGCCTACCAGGCTCCTCCATCCATGGAATTTTCCAGGCAAGAGTACTGGAGTGGGTTGCCATTTCCTGCTCCAGGGGATCTTCCTGACCCAGGGATTGAACCCAGGTCTCCCACACTGCAGGCAGATGCTTTACCATCTGAGCCACCAGGGAAGTTCCCTTCCACATTTAAGCAATAGCATACAATATTTGTCTTTCTTTTTTCTTCCACATATAAGCAATCAGTTCAGTTCAGTTGCTCAGTCGTGTCCGACTCTCTGCGACCCCATGAATCGCAGCATGCCAGGCCTCCCTGTTCATCACCAGCTCCCGGAGTTCACTCAGTCTCACATTCATCGAGTCCGTGATGCCATCCAGCCATCTCATCCTCGGTTGTCCCCTTCTCCTCCTGCCCCCAATCCCTCCCAGCATCAGTCTTTTCCAGTGAGTCAACTCTTCGCATGAGGTGGCCAAAATACTGGAGTTTCAGCCTTAGCATCATTCCTTCCAAAGAAATTCCAGGGTTGATCTCCTTCAGAATGGACTGGTTGGATGTCCTTGCAGTCCAAGGGACTCTCAAGAGTCTTCTCCAACACCACAGTTCAAAATAGCATACGATATTTGTCTTTCTGTGTCTGACTTGCTTCACTCAGTATGACAATCTCATTTGACTGCTTTTTTCTTCTCTTCACTTGGTGACCGTTTTTTCTGCTCCTTTTTCATGTCTAGTAATCTTTGACTTCAGGCTGATGTTTTATTTGGAACATTGCAGGAACTCTGGATTTTGATATCTTCCTCTGCGGGATGTCATATTTGCTCTGGAAGGCAGTTAAATTACCAGGTAAGCCCCTGAATCCTGTTGAGACTTTGGTTGAGGTTTTGCTGCTAATTCATTAGATTTTACTCTTGGTCAGATGGTGGATCTGTTAGTCCTAAAATGTGATATTTATTCCGACTATGTGGCTCTTCAGGGATTCCAGTGGGAAGCTTCAGGCATTCAGCTTGCTTGCCTAGCTGGTGAGACTCGAACGCCAATCCCTGTCTCTCTAGCAGCGGACAGCTCCCGAAATGTTTCTCCCGGGCTTCTCGGAGATGTGCAGGGACGTGACTCAGTTTAGTGTGAAGGTTTGGGAGCTTCCACCTGCGTCTCCTTCCTCCCCAGGACTTTTTTCTTAGTTTCTGATCACTTCAGCCCCGTTTCTTCCATCCCAGCAAGACCAGCTTTGTGCCCCACCTGCCGTGTTGAGTCGGCAGTGTCCTCAGAGAAAAGCCTGGCTAGGCGCTCAGCGTTGTGCTCACGCGTTTGCTCCCCAAGGAGGGAAGCAATCCTTCCTCTCTCCAGGGATCGTGCGCCTCCTCTTTCCTTATTCTCTAGCCTCATCTCCAGGGCCTGCAGAAGTTTTCTCCTCCCCCGCTGTCCCCCGCCCCACCCCGAGTTTGTAATATTTATTGGCTTGAGGCTTAAATTGATATAAGCTTCCCTATTATTTCTGAGTCAGGAAGTATCTTTCTTAAAAATTTGTCTTACTCTGGAATTTAGGGATTGGTGCATCTGGAGGTGATGTCCTTCATCAGCGTAATAAAGCTCTGAGCCACTCTCTTTTTTAAACAATGTTTATTTATTTGGGCTTCCTTGGTGGCTCAGCAGTGAAAAATCTGCCTGCAACGCAGGAGACATGGATTCGATCCCTGGGTTGGGAAGATCCCCTGGAGAAGGAAATGGCTACNCCCCGAGTTTGTAATATTTATTGGCTTGAGGCTTAAATTGATATAAGCTTCCCTATTATTTCTGAGTCAGGAAGTATCTTTCTTAAAAATTTGTCTTACTCTGGAATTTAGGGATTGGTGCATCTGGAGGTGATGTCCTTCATCAGCGTAATAAAGCTCTGAGCCACTCTCTTTTTTAAACAATGTTTATTTATTTGGGCTTCCTTGGTGGCTCAGCAGTGAAAAATCTGCCTGCAACGCAGGAGACATGGATTCGATCCCTGGGTTGGGAAGATCCCCTGGAGAAGGAAATGGCTACCCTACTCCAGTATTCTTACCTGGGAAATTCCATGGACAGAGGAGCCTGGCGGGTGACATTCCATGGGGTTGCAGAGTTGTACATGACTTCACAACAAAACAACAGCAGGATTTATTCATTTGGCTACCCTGGGTCTTAGTTGTGGCCCTAGGGATCTTTGTTGGGGTGAATGGGGGTCTTTCCTTGCAACATGAGGTCTCTTCTCGCATCATGGCACTCCAGCTCTAGAGTGAGCAGACTCAGGAGTCGTGGGGCATGGACTTAGCTGCTCTGCAGCACGCGGGATCTTAGTTTCCTGCCCAGGAACTGAACCTGTGTCCCCTGCATAAGAAGGTGGATTCTTAACCGCTGGACCGCCAGGGAAGTCCCCGAACAGTTTTCAAATATGCATTCTCCATCTTCTTCCTCCTTCTCTGTTTTTCCAAACACACCTGTGCTAGGCTGTTCACTGTGGTTTCAGAGCCACTGGGATTATCCCAGGGCCTGTGCTGAAGCTGAAACTCCAGTACGTTGGCCACCTCATGAGAAGAGTTGACTCATTGGAAAAGACACTGATGCTGGGAGGGATTGGGGGCAGGAGGAGAAGGGGACGACAGAGGATGAGATGGCTGGATGGCATCACGGACTCGATAGACATGAGTCTGAGTGAACTCCGGGAGTTCGTGATGGACAGGAAGGCCTGGCGTGCTGCGATTCATGGGGTCACAAAGAGTCAGATACGACTGAGCAACTGAACTGAATTGTGGTGTTTACACTGTGAAACTTGTCAAGTCCAGTAGGAGCTGCACGGACAGTCTACATCATATTTGTGTTCTGAACACTGATTTTGTTTCGGTAAAATGACATAATTCTTAGTATTCAAAGTATATAACTAATAAAGCTAAGACAGGCTGTTTAATTTTTCAAATTATTTCAGTTTTACAGTTGTCTCAAAGTTACTAGCATAAAAATTTCATATTTAGTTTTATATTTGGACATGCTGAGGTGTCACTAGGCTAACAGCTATATTAACACTAGGAGTCCATGACACATTTTTAATTTACAGTGCCTCCTTTATTAACAAGCTTGGGTACACTGTTTTATCCCACAAGAGGTTTATGGACATAGGTCGAGGATATTTTCTGCTATATGTTATAAAAGGTGAACTATATTTTTATATCTTTGGGCCAACTTGAGTTAAATAGCACTACATTTTTGTTATTATAAAACCCATCTAACTATCGAATGACATCAAGAAACTAAAAGAGATGATTGAATATAAGTTATAATCCTAATCAATGTCCGTTCACAATTATAATGGGATGCTTTTAAACTGTGGTGTTGGAGAAGACTCTTGAGAGTCCCTTGGACTGCAAGGAGATTCAACCAGTCCATTCTGAAGGAGATCAGCCCTGGGATTTCTTTGGAAGGAATGATGCTAAAGCTGAAACTCCAGTATTTTGGCCACCTCATGCGAAGAGCTGACTCACTGGAAAAGACTCTGATGCTGGGAGGGGTTGGGGGCAGGAGGAGAAGGGGATGACCGAGGATGAGATGGTGGATGGCATCACGGACTCGATGGACATGAGTCTGAGAGAACTCCGGGAGCTGGTGGTGGACAGGGAGGCCTGGGTGCTGCGATTCAAGGGGTCGCAAAGAGTCAGAGACAACTGCGCTACTGAACTGAACTGAACTAAGTTTTTGGAGAATCCAGGCTGTTCTGTCTTTACTCAGGCTTAGAAAGTTTACTCAGGATCTTAGAAAATAAGACTTGCCTTCATCCCTCCCATTATCCCATGTATCAGTCTTCCAAGAGCTCCCTTTCCTTCTGGAGCTGGGACCCATCTGCTTCCTCTTCCTTGTCCCTTCTCCCCTGTAACCTCTGGAAAGGGATGCAAAAGTCTTTCTTAAGTGTAGTTCTAGATGGAAATATCAAATCTGACCCTTCACTAGTGCATTGAAGATAGAAAAAAAAAGGGGCTACATCACAGAGGTCCTTCTGAGGGGCAGCCTCAGGACTCGGTGACCAGCCAGGTGGGATGTGGGTCAGAGGATATAATTAGAGATAGAAGAAAGAATTTCTCTGTTTTAGGCTAGTTGACTGGGTGGATGAATCTTTGGTTAAATATGCCCTGAACCTCTCTGGGAACCTGACAGATATTTCCCCGATGATGGGGAGCCAGGAGGGCTACTGCAGGTGAAATAGAAGCATCACCAGGACCGCGTATCTGCTTTTCTAGTGGGAAGCTCAGGAGGGCGGAAGAAGGACCACTGTGGAGAGTCACTAGGAGGTGATTCGGAGGCATGTGGATGCCAGGCTTCCTTGATCCCACTTCTGGACGGAACCTGCGGGGGCAAGTCGGGAGCTGCTGACCTACCGCCTGTTCCCAAGGCCAAGAACGAGGTGGGAAGAAACAGCAGGAGCTCCTCCCAGCTCGCTTCACTGTGTCCTGTCCTGAAAATGAACTCAATAAAAATATCATTTTCAGAAAATAGCAGGCTGCTACTCTGAGAAATAAACGCAATTTCCTTTCCTTTCTTTTCCTTTTCTCCTGCATTAACGGGAAGAAGAATTACTTTTGAGTCCAGCTCCAAAAGCTGCAGTAACTTATTTGGCTCTTCTCATCACTGTGATCAAATATTGAAGGTGAGGGCAGGGAATCGATACTGAGGTGGAGGCGCAGAGTTATGTAAGGGCCACATGCATGAGACATTAAGAGCCGCAAATCAAGAGCAGGGGGTTTGAAACCCGAGAGCTGTTACGGCTCCACTGTTTGAACTTTATTTTGGAATTGGGAGAAATCAATACGGAAAAGCACATACCAAGAAAAACTTTAAAAAAGCAGTCTTCACTGACCTAAAAAAGCCAGGCCCAAGGTGCTCTTACATCAGTAAGCCCGAGGTCTGGGAGAACCGCGGATACCAAACCGTGGGGCTGAAGTCTAAATTATAAGGCAAACGTCGTCCTTTCAGAATCTGCTGCAGGCGAGCAGGCAGCTTCAGAATCTGTAGTCACTTGGATTCAAGTGAGCACAAAGAAGTGAGTCTTGAGAAAGTTTGAAACGTGTAAGGTTTAGGCTTCTACAAAAGAATGGGGACTTATTACCTTTAAATACATGGACTAATTCAAGCTGGCCACAGAGAGTGAAAGTGTTAGCTGCTCAACTGTGTCCGACTCTTTGTGATCCCACGGACTGTATCCTGCCAGGCTCCTCTTGATAGCTTATGGTGAACTATGTTGGATTCGTGATCTCTGAAGAAGAAGATTTAGCTTCAGGACCAGGGACCAGGCTTGATCGCCCAAGAGCTTTTGTGTAGCAGACTTTTATTAAAGAATGAGAGGGACAGGGAGTTTCTGACACAGACATCAGAAGGGATGCTTAGAGTGCCCCCCTCGCTAGTGTGAGCAAGGGAGTTAGTTATATGCTTTTTTAATTGGTTAAGAAAGATATTGCTAAGTTGTGTCCAACTCTTTCGACGCTATGGACTGTAGCCTGCCAAGCTCCTCTGTCCTTGGGATTTTCCAAGCAACGATACAGGAGTGGGTTGCCATTTCCTTCTCCAGGGAATTAATTATTACACTAAATCAAAAGAATGTCTCAAGTTTGCAAAAATTTTATCAGACCTACTCCCATAATTTACATTTTAAGATAACAAGATTAGCCACGTTTTCAGGAAAGGAAAACTGTCCTCAAGCAGGATACGCTGCTGTTATATGGTCCCTCAGTTCAGTTCACTTCAGCTCAGCCGCTCAGTCGTGCCCAGGTCTTTGCCACCCCAAGGGCTGCAGCACGCCAGGTCTCCCTGTCCGTCGCCAACTCCCAGTGCTCACTCAAACTCATGTCCATTGAGTCAGTGATGCCATCCAACCATCTCATCCTCCGTCAATTCCTTCTCCTCCCACCTTGAATCTTTCCCAGCATCAGAGTCTTTTCAAATGAGTCTGCTCTTCGCATCAGGAGGCCAAAGTATTGGAGTTTCAGCCTCAACAACAGTCCTTCCCTAGGATGTAATCCTAGTCCTTCCCTAGGATATAATCCCCAGTACAGAGTTTAATGGAGAAGGAAATGGCAACCCACTCCAGTACTCATGCCTGGAAAGTTCCATGGATAGAGAAGCCTGGTGGGCTACAGTCCATGGGAGTTGAAAAGAGTTGAACACGACTGAGTGCCTTCACTTTCACTTTCACAGAGTTTAAACTGAGTTGTTTGTTGTATAAGTATCAGTTCTGGGCTTAACGAAAAATACCTTTTCTGTGACTAAGACTAAGAAATGTAGAGAAAAAAGAAAGTTTGTCCTTTCCTCCTCCTTGAGAACCCCAGACCCCTTTCTCCTCTTCAAGAGCCCCAGAGACCTTTCTCCTCGGGGACCCCCAGACGTCTCATCGACCTGTCTAGGAACTGACTCTCTCACTCTGTCCATGAGATTCTTTAGACAAGAATACTGGAGTGGGTTGCTATTCCCTTTTCCAGGGGACCTTCTCAGCCCAGGGATCTAACCCAGGTCTCCAACACTGCAGGCAGACTCTTCATCGTCTGAGCCACAAGGGGGAATTCTATTGAATGGTTTGGTTTAATGAGGAGTAAATCTAGTTCCTGTCCACATTCCAGTAACCCTGTTTGCACTGCTGGTTAGTTCAGCTATGTCTAAAAGCAACTCACTTCTAGAGTAGAAGACTTTTCCTCCTAGTTGTTATGCATTTTAGCTTAGACCCTGGCTTTTCACAGCACCCCGAGGAGGTGACCTTTGGTGCAGGCACTTTGCTGCTGGCTGCTGGCAGGGCTGGAGAGTGATGGATGAGCACCGTCTTCCAGGATGCAGGGTGCCAGCCTCCCCTGCCCTCCCCAAGACTCTGCCTACAGAAGCTGATTAACCAGATGGGTTTGTTTAGCTCCAGAAACACCCTCCTTCCCGATTAATCTCAAACATCGTTAGTATTGACTGAGGACAATGAAGATAAATATGCCCCAGTTCTGTCCTGGAAACCGAGAGTTTAGTCGCTGTGCAGACAATGCGGAGGAGGCCGTGGCGGAAGCCATCACAGGGCNGGGGGACGTGGGGCGGGAAGAGCTCCTCTGCCCGTGGTGGGAGAGGGGGCTCAGGAAAATCTTGCAAAAGTGACTTCTGCTTTGACTTTGATCAAGAGCTTGATTAAGAAACAGACTCCAAGATGAAGGAGTGATGAAGGTGTGGGGCCTGTGACTATGAAGCCTGGGCTGCCTTGGGGGGCTGTGAAGAGCGTCATGCGGTTGGAGAGTGATGCTGTTTGAATGTACTGGGGGGTGGTGCATGGAGGGGGACCTTTCCTCAAGGATCCCCAGGAGCTAAGATCGTGGGTGGTTCCGATGCTGCAGCAAAGAGGTTGCATTCTACTGACCCTGCCAAGCTAGCGAGGGGCTCTTACGTTATTTTGCTCGCCTTTTATTTAAGCATTTCTGCGTTTGTTTTCGGCCGCTCTGGGTCGCTGTTGCTGCGCTGTGCTTTCTCTAGTTGTGGAGCGTGGGGGCTGCTCCCCAGGTATGATGAGGAGGTTTTTCGCTGCGGGGGCTTCTCTTGCTGTGGAGCACGGGCTCTGGGCGCAGAGGCGTCAGTAGCTGTGGCCCTCAGGCTCAGTTGCCTCACAATATGTGGGATCTTCCTGGACCAGGGATCAAAGAATCCATGCCTCCTGCATCAGCAGGTGGATTCTCAGCCACTGAACCACCAAGGAAGCCTCTGAATAACTTTAGATTTACAGAAGAGTAAAAGTAGGACAGAGAGTTCCTACATACCCGACTTCCTCTAACATGAACATCCATTACCATCGTTGGGCTCCAAAGTCACTGCAGATGGTGACTGCAGCCATGAAATTAAAAAATGCTTGCTCCTTGGAAGAAAACCTTTGACCAGCTAGACAGCATATTCAAAAGCAGAGCTGTTACTTTGCTAACAAAAGGCTGTCTAGTCAAAGCAATAGTTTTTCCAGTAGTCATATATGGATGTGAGAGTTGGACTATAAAGAAAGCTGGGCATGGAGAATTGATGCTTTTGAACTGTGGTGTTGGAGAAGACTCTTGAGAGTCTCTTAGACTGCAAAGAGATTCAACCAGTCCATCCTAAAGGAAATCAGTCCTAAATATTCACTGGAAGAAGTGATGTTGAAGCTGAAACTCCAATCCTTTGGCCACATGATGTGAAGAACCGACTCATTGGAAAAGACCCTGATGCTGGGAAAGATTGAAGGCAGGAGGAGAAGGGGATGACAAAGGATGAGATGGTTGGATGGACAAGGGTTTGAGTAAACTCCGGGAGTTAGTGATGGACAGGGAAGCCTGGCGTGCTGCAGTCCATGGGGTGGCAAAGAGTTGGACATGACTGAGCAATTGAACTGACTGACCGTGTTGTGTTGGTCAGAATTAGAAATTAATACGGGCATAACATCATAAGCTGAACAACAGACTAATGTCCTTATCTCTTCCAGGATCCAAATGAGGTTCCATTTGCACTGTTTCAAGTCTTTAGTCTCTGCTAGTCTCTTCCTGAGTATTCCCCAAATCCTTCATTCCTCTGACATGTTTGAAGACTGTTGGTCTGGTGTTTTGTAAAATGTCTCTATTGGATTTTTATGATGTTTCTGCAAGATGGTATTGAGGTTATGGATTTATAGAAAGAGTGCCCCAGAGCTGATGGACTGCTCTCCACATGTGGAAAAAGAGCTGCTCAGTTTGGTGATATTAACCTCAGTCACTTGGTAAGGGTGTTGCAGGTGGGGTTTCTCCATTATGAAGTTACCATGTTTCTCTGTTTAATTTTATGGAAGGGAGAAAGATATTCGCCCTTTAATACAAACATTCACTGGTGAATCTTGCCTGTAATAACTTTTGCTACGGTGTTCTAATGTTCATTTCCCAGTTCCCCCACCCATTCTACATTTATTTGTTGGAATTATTCTGCAAGGAATACTTGTGATGTATTTATTCAATCATTTGTTTATATCACTATGAACTCGTGAATATTTATTGGATTCTTTGTGTTACAATCCAATACTATCATTATGAGCTTTGTTGGTGAACTGTTTCAACTCTGGTCATAGAAATCTTTATCAGTTCAGCTCCTGTATCCTTTTGACGTGTCTCCATCCATCCTTGCCTTTCCTTCCTTCCCACCTCCCTCCCTCCCTCCTGCCTACCTTTCTCCCTGCTTCCCCTTCTTTCCTTTCTTTATTCCTTCCTTCCTGTCTCTCTTCCTTTATTTCTTTCCTTTCTGAGCATTTTCTTACTTCAGGCCACCACAAAATGCTCCAGACTCA
>SJYV01051620.1:0-32117 GCA_006410875.1 Neotragus pygmaeus
TGTCATTTTTGAGACTGCATCCAAGTACTTTCTTTCATTAGTGTTCTGTATTTTCTACTATACAGTGTTCTGTATTTTCCACATCATCTCTACTATAACAAATTTTTATTAGATTTGTACTTAATATTTCATTTTGTGGGTGCTATTATAAATGGTATTTTTAGTAGTACAATTCATTACTGGTACATAGGAAAGCAGTTGATTTTATATATTATTCTTGTATCCTGAAATCTTGCTATGCTCAATTACTAATTACAGGAATTTTTTTAAATCAATTCTTTGACATTTTCTAGATGGCATTGAAGTGTAAAAATGGTTTCATTTCTTCCTTTCCAATCTGTATATTTTTATGACTATATTCTGGTTGCTCTAGACAGAATTCCCACTATGATGAATTGAAGTCGTGAGGGAAGATTTTTTTGCCTTGTTCCTTATCTTAAAAGTAGAGTGAGAAAAAAAAAAAAGTAGAGTGCCCTATCTCTCACCATCAAGTATGATGTTGCTATAGGATTTTTTTCAGCTGTCCTTTATCATGATCATGTTCTCCTCTATTCCCAACGTTCTGAGAATTTTACATTTTTTTATCATGAATGAGTATCGAATTTTTCCAATGCTTTTTTGTGTCATCTGATATGATCCTATGCCTTTTCTTTTGTCCATTCATATGACTGATGCATATAATCACATACTGATTTCAAATGTTGAACCAGCCTTACATACCTAGAATTAATTCCACTGAGTCATAGCCTGTAATAGTTCTTATACAATGTTGGGATTTATTTGCTAATATTTGGTTGAGGATTTCTACATATATGACCATGAGATGTTATTGATCTGCAGTGTTCCCTTCTTGTAATCTCTTTTTATCTTGTTTTTTTAATTAAAGTAATGTTGGACTCATGAATTTAGTTTGAAAATTCCTTCCCCACCCCCAATTTCTATTTACTGAAAGAGATTGTAAGCAATTGGTATTCTTCCATATTTGGTAAAAATTCACCAGTGAAACCATCTGGGCCTGGTGTTTCTTTTTTGGACGGTTACTTTAACCAATTCATTTAATAGTTACAGGGATATTCAGGTTATATATTTCTCTTTGTGAGTTTTGGTAGTTTTTATCTTTCAAGGAATTTGTTCATCTAAATTATCAAATTTGTGGCAATACAATTTTCATGATAGTCTTTTATTTTCCTTTGCATGTCCATAGACTCAGTAGTAATAAATTTTTACTTCATTTCTCATATTGGAAGATTGTGTCTCTTCTCTTTTTTAATTTGTTAGCCAGGCTGAAGTGAAGTGCAGTGAAGGTTGCAGATTCTGCAACCCCATGGACTACACAGTCCATGGAATTCTACTTGCCAGAATACTGGAGTGGATAGCCTTTCACTTCTCCAGGGGATTTTCCCAACCCAGGGATTGAAGGATCGAACCCAGGTCTCCCACATTGCAGGCAGATTCTTTACCAGCTGAGCCACAAGGGAAGCCCAAGAATACTGGAGTGGTAGTCTATCCCTTCTCCAGTGGATCTTCCTGACCCAGGAATCAAACTAGGCTCTCCNGGGGGCGAGCCTGTCTCTTATACACATCTGGAGGTTCAGGGTATGCCATTCCTAGGGTGCCAGGTCTGGGGTTGAACCCAGACTGTGACCTTGGGCCCTTATGTGAAACGACCACAGTAATACTGCTGTTCTCATAGAGTTGTTGCAAGGATTAAAACACAGGTGCCTGGCAGATCACAGGAGCTCACTGGTAGCCTCTTTCCCATCTTCTAATTTCTCTGCCCTGTAGCAGCAGTGGCACCTGTGGCCAGGGCTTCCCTTGCCTGGTCAAGACCCACTCACCCTGAGTAATAATAAAGGAGACCCTCTGAGAGCTTTCGCTACTCAGCAGGGTTAGGGTTGCGTGCTAAGTGCTCCAGTTAGTTTTCATGGTCCTAGCCCAGGAGCAGAGCACTGCTGTCCTCCACATTTAGAGAAACTGGCGAAGTTAAGATCCTTGCCTGAGGTCACAGAGCTGTGCTCTTACCGTCACTGGTGTTATACTGGCCACTGAGTAGGACTGTTGTACAAAGAATTCAGCAAGCATGGTGAACATTCCGTTCAATTCTCAACAGCAGTGTTAATGACATTTTGGGCCCCTAGTTCTTTATCATGGGTTCTGTCCTGTACAAGGTTTAGCAGTATTCCTGGCCTCTACCTACTCCCTACCACCCTTCGGTTGAGACAACCAAAAATGTCTCCGGACATTGCCAGATGTCCGCCTGGGGGACACGAGTCATCTGTGGTGGAGAACCACCCAGTAAGTGAAAAAGTGTTCATCACTCAGTTGTGTCCAACTCTGTGACCCCATGCACTGTAGCCCGCCAGGCTCCTCTGTCCATGAAATTCTCTAGGCAAGAATACCGAAGTGGATAGTCATTCCCTTCTCCAGGGGATCTTCCTGACCCAGGGGTCGAATTTGGGTCTCCTGCATTGCAGGCAGTTTCTTTACCATCTGAGCCACCAGGGAAGCCCCCCCAGTAAGTGGATCACTGTTATTATTTTAATTACTACATGAGCCCTCTTGCATTCGCCTTCCACTGACTCCTTTTCTCTCTGGCAGCCCCCTGGCCTTGGGGCTGGCGTCGCCTACATACCGTCTACCAGTCTGTTGAACTGCCCGAGACTCACCAGATGCTGCGGCAGACGTGCCGCGACTTTGCCGAGAAGGAACTCTTTCCCATCGCAGCCCAGGTGGACAAGGAGCATCGCTTCCCAGCAGCTCAGGTGAGAGTTCCAGCCTCAGCACCCAGTGATGGAATCTTCCCTCTGCTCCAGGATAACTGGTGACAGTGACAACCAGAGGCAGTGACGCTGCAGCCAAGGAACCCTCAGGGTGTGTGATCCTGGGAGCCAGAAAATGCCCTGGAGGTTTCCACTCTCCAGCATGAGGCCTGTAGCCAGGATAATAACTTCTGGAATAACAGTAATTGTGGTGGATGATTGCTATGCTTACTGTATACCAGGCATTGTGTTGATAATAATAGTTAACACATAAAATGCTGACATGTGCTTGGCACTCTCCTAAGTGCTGATGGGTTAGCACACCTGTTTCTTTTCTTTTCTTTTTTTTTTTTGGCTGCATCATGCAGAATCTTAGTTCCTTGACCGGGGATTGAACTCACGCCCGCTTTGGTGGCAGCTCGAAGTCTTAACCATTGGACCACTAGGGAAATGCCTAGCTTATCTCTCTTAAAACTGTCCAATGAGAGAAAGGTGCCATTATTACATATCCTGTTGTGTAGCTGACGAAACTCGGATTGATGAGAGGATTAAATAATGTGCCCAAGGTCATGGAGCTAATGAGTTACAGAGCTAAGGTTCCAGCTCAAGTGTGTCTTCTGCCAGCCGCTGAGATCCCAGTCAGTCCTGGCCTCCCTGTGTTACTGTATCATTCCTGTGAGGACAAGCGCTTCTGCTGTACCCTCCCATGGCATTTAACAAGTTGTCTGATACATAACTGTAAACACTTAGTAGATATTGCTGAGATGACTTGTGATAAAGCGATTCTGTCAGGCCTTCACGCCCTGTCTGCCCGTCTGGGGAATTCAGAATTTGTGATCACTGTTAACATGCTTCTTTAGCCTTGGGGCCAGTTTTCCCATCTTAGTGCGCGCTGTGTGTTCACAGTGTACTGGGCACTGTGCCTGGACTGTGGATATAACATCCAAAGAGCTCAAAGTAGAGTAGGTGGGTGGCATTCTGAGCACCAAAATGAATTGGGCACATTTTATGTGGTGAGCCTTGAAGTTATCTCCATCGCATTTAGTCATCCCCAGCTGCAGGTCTGATCTCTATTTGGCTCCCTGGAATGGTTGTGAGGATTGTAGGCGATCATGTATGTTAAGTTCATGGTGCATTTGGAAAACAGAAGCTATTAATACTATTTTTTTTTTTTTTATTACAGTTGAGAAAGTTGAAGCACAGAGAGGGGATGTGATTTTCCAAGGCTTACCAGTCTGTGGAGCTAGAATTCATACTCCAAGTGTTCAGTTCAGTTCAGTCGCTCAGTTGTGACCGACTCTGCGACCCCATGAATTGTAGCATGCCAGGCCTCCCTGTCCATCACCAACTCCCAGAGTTTACCCAAACTCATGTCCATCGAGTCAGTGATACCATCCAGCCATCTCATCCTCTGTCGTCCCCTTTTCCTCCTGCCCCCAATCCCTCCCAGCATCAGAGTCTTTTCTAATGAGTCAACTCTTCGCATGAGGTGGCCAAAGTATTGGAGTTTCAGCTTCAGCATCAGTCCTTCCAATGAATACCCAGGACTGATCTCCTTTAGAATGGACTGGTTGGATCTCCTTGCAGTCCAAGGGACNTCCAATGAGTCACCTCTTCTCATGAGGTGGCCAAAGTACTGGAGTTTCAGCTTTAGCATCATTCCTTCCAAAGAACACCCAGGACTGATCTCCTTTAGAATGGACTGGTTGGATCTCCTTGCAGTCCAAGGGACTCTCAAGAGTCTTCTCCAATATCACAGTTCAAAAGCATCAATTCTTTGGCACTCAGCCTTCTTCACAGTCCAACTCTCACATCCATATATGACCACTGGAAAAACCATAGCCTTAACTAGACAGACCTTTGTTGGCAAAGTAATGTCTCTGCTTTTGAATATGCTGTCTAGGTTGGTCATAACTTTCCTTCCAAGGAATAAGCATCTTTTAAGCCAGGCTAGAGGTTTATTAATTGTACTGACTATTTCAAACTAACAGCTTTGAGTTTTGTGGATTTTCTCCACTTATTCCCTATTTTTCAATTTCATTAATTTTTATTCTGATTTATATTATCCACTTTCTTCTGCTTGCTTTAGGCTTAAATTACTCTTCTTAGTTTCCATCTCTCTAGTTACATTACCTATCTGTTCTTGCATGGTGTATACTTTCTCCATCAGATCCCTAACATATTAGATACTGTTATTTTAAATTCCTTTATACTTCAAACATCTAGATCATATCTGAGTTTATTCTGATGCTTGCTTTGTCACTTCAGACTGTTTGTCGTTACCTCTTGACATGTTTTCTAATTTTTTGTTGAAGGGCAGATACATCGTATCAAATATTAGGAACTGTGGCAAATAAGCCTGTAGCATGAGGACTGATGATAAACTGGCTAGGATTTGGGTGTGTTCACTATTTCGTGTAGCTCTAGATGCCAGACGCTTCAAATTCCTCTGGGTCCTTGTTTTTGTCCCCCTTCTTGAATTCAGACTTCCCTAAATATTATTCCTCAAAAAGAGTCTGTCAGCTGTTTCAGGTGTAATTCACCGTCATCATTCCATATCCCTGTTGGTGTGGGAGTTAGAGGAGGGAGTCATATTCGTTTCCCTTTGTTGCTGTGATGAATTAACATAGACTTAGTGGCTTAAAGCAACACACATATATTCCATTATAGCTCTGGAAGTGGCTAAAATCTGTGGCTCTAAGCTAAAGTACAGCTATCAGCAAGGCTGATATCTTCTAGAAGCTCGAGGGGAGAATCTATTCACCTGACTTCTACAGTCTGGAGTCCACATGCATTTCTTAGCTGTTGACCCTTTTCTAGAAACACTCCAGTCTCTTGCTTCTCTTTTCACATCTCCTACTTCCTTCCATCTTCTTGCCTCCCTCTGATAAGGACCCTTGTGATTAAACTTAAGACCCATCAGGATAGGAAAATCCAAGATAAACTTCAATCTGAAGACAATTTAACTCAATCATACCTGCAGATCCTCTTTACCATTAAGGCACCATATTCACAGGTTCTGGGGATTAGGATGTGGCTGTCTTTTGTGGGCCACCATCCCCCACTCCAGTACTCTTGCCTGGAAAACCCCATGGACAGAGGAGCCTGGTAGGCTGCGGTCCATGGGGTCACGAAGAGTCGAACACAACTGAGCGACTTCCCTTTCACTTTTCACTTTCATGCATTGGAGAAGGAAATGGCAACCCACTCCAGTGTTCTTGCCTGGAGAATCCCAGGGACGGGGGAGCCTGGTGGGCTGCCGTCTATGGGGTCACACAGAGTCGGACACGACTGAAGTGACTTAGCAGCAGCAGCAGTCAGCATATCATGGGGACATTCTAGAATCTTCTCATTAAAATTCAGCCTTTCACTGAGGGTATGGCTTAGGGCTGTGACCTCACAGGGGCCTCCCCAGTGCTGTAAACTCATTTTTCCTTGTTTTTCTGCTTGTGTCCTTTCTCTAGCAGAAGCTTTCTCAATCAATCTTCTTGAATCCCATTTGCTAGGGACTGTGCTCCTCTTCCTTATCCCCTTAGGTGAAACAGGAATACTGGAAGGGCTGGAGTAATAGAAATGCCCTTCCCTCCTCTTTCCTCAACTGGGATAGCACACTCACCTGGAGTGAGGTTCTGGGTGTATTTCATACATATTACTCATTCTTTCCCATCTACCTGCCAGTGACATAGGGTTCTTCTCACATCTTCAAAATGAGAATCTGGTGGGGTTCCTGAAGATAAAACCCATTAAAAATGTAGCTGGTACCCTGTGACTGTGGTACCCAGGTAGTTTTTGCTCTCATGCCAGTCAATACTCAGACACAAGCAATTCTCAAAATTACTGTTACAGGGTTTTTACTGGTGTATGACCCCAGCAGCTTTTACAGGGAGTCTAGCTATCTTTCTAGATCAGACTTTCTTCAGATTTCAGAGAGGCAGCATCTGTCCTCCAAGGGGTTCAAGAACAGTCTGGTTTTCTCTTTTTCTAGCTTTTTCTTGTTTTTTAAGATTGAAGTGATTAACTCACTATTTACCTGCTGCAGCTGAAATTCAGTGTCCAAGATTTTCATCATTATTTTCATGAGTTCTTTGAGCTAATTCATTGGTATCTTTTAAGTCTCTGTATCAGTTATGTACCATCTGACAATGAAAATGAGGAAGCTTTCTCATTTAATAGAAATTAATTTATATTAAATCAACTGTTAATTAATTAATTAATTTCTCCTTTAATTAAGCATCTCAATTAATAGAGAGATGGAAGAGAACTTGGCCTCAGCCTTCTAGTTTTCAAATGACAAAATTGATCAGAGGTGAAAGAGAAAGAGTCAAATGAAAATACACAGTGAATTCCATCTATATTGGTCACTGAGGGCGGCTTAAAATGGTCTAACTTCTGAGACTATTTGAAAACACATTTCCAAAGAATAATTTACTAAAGATGAAATGTCAAACATTCCTTAATTGACTTCAAATCTCAGGACCTAGCAACCTTTATGACACAGAGTAGGTACTCAGTAAAAGTGTTTTATTTTTGCTTTAAAATGAGTCCTTGAAATAAGGAGGTCATTTCATGATCTCTTACATTCAACTCTTTAGGTAGTCAAAATCTTTTCTACTGTGAACAGTAAAACTACAATTAGATATTTTGTCACAGTTTAAAAACTTCAAAAACTATGATTAGACGTTGGGAAAATCTGGTTTATGGTAAACGCATGCTAAGTTAGTGTTTTTCCCTTTCTTTTTCTATAAAGTTACAGAGAGAAATGTTGTACTTGAAGATTTCCATTGTGTATTTATATGGGTTAGCAACTGCTGCCTAACAAAACATACCAAATTTAATGGCCTAAAACACACACTTTTATCAGTGTTTCTCTTAAGTTTGGAATTAGCAGAGTGACTCTCCTTGTATTAGTTAGCCTTGTTTGTGAATCTGCCAGCAGTTGTGTGCCCATTAATCAACTCTGCCAACTATAAGTTGCTCTTAGATGCCCTTAGCTGGACCCTCCTCCATAAGGACTCTGACCCTCAAAAAGGTTGACCAAGGCCAATGATTAGGTTTCCAAAGAAAGTGAGCAAAACACTCCATTAGGCCTCAATTTAGAATCATTTCACTGTCACTTCCATTATATTCTCTTAGCCAGTGTCAGTCACAAGACCACATTAGGGGACAGGAAAAACAGGTTTCACCACTTGATGGAAGGGCAACCAAACTGTATTGCAAAAGGTATGGATGTAGAAAAGGTGAAGAACTGTGGCCAGTTTCTGCATTTCCTCTTCAAGCATCTAATCACGGAACTACTTCTAATCACCCAAAATGCTATTATATTATACTGTATGGAAGCTGAGTTTAGAATCAATGGAAAGGTGAGAGTGGGGACACTTTTCTAGTCAAATTCTATTCCAGATGTGTATTCAATAATCAACTTTCTGTAAGCAAGTCACCAAGGTGCCTAGATCTCTGCTGCACTGAGTTGGGGGGTGGGGATGAAGAGGTCTGCTGCGTACCTGACATGTTGCCAGGTAAATAACTACAGCCCAGGATGATGGCGTCTGCATGGAGTGACCCGACTTTTCAAGCAATATAGACATCACTGTGGAGTAGCAAGTTCCAAAGGTTAGACCTAGGCCATTCTTCTGACTTTATAACTTACTAGTGAATCTGATAATGTTGTTGCTTAGTCACTAAGTCATGTCCATCTGTTTAGTGACCCCAAGGACTGTAGCCCGCCAGCTTCCTCTGTCCGTGGGATTTCCCAGGCAAGAGTACTAGAATGGGTTGCCATTTCCTTCTCCAGAATCTTCCTGACCCAGGGACCAAACCCACACCCCCTGTATTGGCAGGTGGATTCTTTACCACTGAGCTGCCAGGGAAGCCTGTGAATCTTAAACATATATATATATATAAATTGCATGCTTTATTAACAGATGCTGGGGCAGGCTTCCCTGGTGGCTCAGTGGTAAAGAATCTGCCTGCCAATGCAGTAGACGCGGGTGCGGTCTCTGGGTTGGAAAGATCCTCTGGAGAAGGAAATGGCAACCCACTTCATTATTCTTGCCTGGGAAATCCCAGGGACAGAGGAGACTGATGGGCTACAGTCCATAGGGCCACAAAAGAGTCAGACAACTAAACAACAGCTAGGGTTCACAGTCTTTGCTTTCTCTTTGTGACCATCATTGCAAACTGAGCTAATGGCCAACAGAACTTCATACACATCACATTATTTGATCCTTGAAACAGCTTTGGAAGCTGAACAAAGGGTGTCCATCCCTGTTCTGTGGATCAGATCATGGAGGTGTTTCAATTCAGCTAAATGCACAGATGGGTTAATCATGGAGCCAGAGCTCTCCCTGAGGTTTCCTAACACCTAGGCTCATGTGTTTAGGGGGTTATATTCCTCTCAAGAATTTTCTTCTGAATTTCAGAAAATAGCCAAGTTTGGGATTGAAAGCTTCCCTAATGAGCCACTGTCTTGGCTCCCACGTGCTGTAGCCACGATCACTTTGGGCTTTAAAAAACAGTTTTACAGACTGACTCATTTACTCCATTATTCTAAGTGGGCCTCAGGGAATTTTAAGAGAGAGATAAAGAAACACAAAAATAGACAACAAATCCAAATCCAGTTACATTTGGTATAAAGGAAATAATTAATCTTTCTCTCTTCCTACCCAGTAAAGATTTGAAGCCAAGAAGAATCCTCATTAACCTCCTGTCTTATCCTTATTAATTATCAATAATAATAATCAGAGCTGGTGGGTCAATGCTTCAAGGATTAAATTATGAACCCGATGTTGATACTGTTATTATTGTTCATAATAATGATGGCATGATTAGAAGCTGCTTTTACATTTTCACCTCCCATTCCAAACCTCCACTGATTAATTCTAAAATACACCCTGTTTAATTAAGTAGTGCTACCCTTATTTTGCAGACAGTAAATTAAGGCATATGGAAGTCAAATGCCTTTCTCAGCACCACTAAAAGAGGTTGTTTCTGGACCTTGGTGTCTGAGTCCTGTAACCTCGAAGCCTTGGAGGAATGAAAGAGCATGCATTTAAAAATAACACCAACCAGGATGTTAAAACTGCTTATGCTACTTTCTAGCTCCTTGACTTTGAGCAAAAGATAGACTCTCTGAGCCTCAGTTTCCTCTTGGATAGATGACCTGGCAGGATTATGGAAAACAAATTCCAGGCATTCAAGGAATTTGACTGATGTGGGAGTTATGCGGATTCGATTAGTTGCTCAGTCGTGTCCAACTCTTTGCAACCCCATGGAATGCAACCTGCTCGGCTCCTCTCTCCATGGAATCCTCCTGGCAAGAATAGTGGAGTAGGTTGCCATTTCCTTCTCGGGGGATCTTCCTTACCCAGAGAATGAACCTGGGTCTCCTGCACCGCAGGCAGATTCTTTACTGACTAAACCAAAGCACATTTTATTTTCCTCCCAACGCATTACTAACGTCGACTGAAAAACACACACACACACACATCCTAAAAAAGTTGAGAATTCTATTTTATTTGGCAGATAAAACTGAGGAGTTAAGCCTGGGACCCAGCCCCTCAGGAACCTCTGAGAGATCACTGCAAAGAGGTAAGGGAGGAGCCAGGATAAATAGGGGGGTTTGCAACAAAGACCAGGTAGGCAGAACATCAAAAGATTGCTGTTAAATAGAGAGAACCAGTTATCTCCAGTTAATGAATTCAGCGCTTTTCTTAGAGTGAGAAGATGCAGGAGTCTGGGATCATCGGAGTCGTTGCTTTGGTGTGCACCTCAGCTACCTAGGGCCAGTACCCGGGCACTCCTGTCCTGAGGCCCGTCGGGGTGCGCCACTGAGGGCGGCTGCAGAGGCAGAGAGCGTGGCAGAGGGCAGCCCACTCGTCTGCACTGAGATCCCCCCAGGCTCGCCTGCGTGGGGGTGGCTGTAGTGACGTGATGGCTGCGAATCCTTTGTTTGCTGATACGATTGGCAACATTTTTCACTCACACTGAGAATCTCTTCAGATACAAAAACCCAACAGAGACACCAGTTCTTGAAGTTGCTAACCCCTTAGTCTACTCTTGCATTAATCCAGCAAGTTAGTATAGCAAAATATATTAAGTGATCAATACACTAAGGAATGTTCAAACAAATTACTAGGAAATTGGGGGCAGAAGAAACCACTTATTCTCAAAAGTAATCAGGAATTACCTGGCAGTCCAGTGGTTAGGACTGTGCACTTCCACTGCAGGGGCCCAGGTTCAATCCCCAGTTGCGAAACTAAGATATCACGAGTTGAACAGTGCAGCCAGCGGGGGGGAAAAAGTGATCAACAAATTCTCTGAGCAAAAGGTGATACACTTTCCGTGAAAGTGTGACCATGGTAAGTCGCACCTTTGGCCAAATCTAGTCTTTCCAGAATCCTAGATGATTGTCTTTACCTTGCGGTGGCCTCTGGCATCACAGCAGGAACAAATACAGCACTTATTCATTATGCAAATCCTGGACCATTTATTTTTTAATGTCTAGAATCCTGAAATTCAAACTCTTTTCCTTTTGAAATATTATCAAAGTTCTAGTCTCAAAATTCAAAGGCTAAGAATGGACTTTGTTGTTGTCTTCACTCTGCTGGAACAACGCTTCCCTGAGGGTGTGAAAATGGAATGCCCCTAGTCCGGGTTCCAGGGGGATGGCCACCATGTGTAAGGCAAAGTGAGGTAAAAACAAGCTAGTAATTCGAAATATTATCCCAGGCTACTGATTTATCAGGGGCCTCCCTGGTGACTCATTGGTAAAGAACCTGCCTGCCACTGCCTGCAGTGCAGGAGATGCAGGTTTGATTCCTGAGTCAGGAAGATCCCTTGGAAAACAAAATGGAAACCCACCCCAAGATTCTTGCCTGGAAAACCCCGTGGACATAGGAGCCTGGTGGGCTACTGTCCATGGGGTCACAAAGAATCAGACGCAACTTGGTGACTAAGAAACAACAAGAAATCGATTATTGAACAATTTTCCCATTGCATCCTTTGTAATCTTTCCTCATTTCAGTAGCTCTGACACCATAACAACCCAAGATGAACTCCTCAGTCATAATTATAAGAGCTAATACTTCTCATCACCTAACCTGTGATAGGAGCTAATCTAAATGCTTCAAATATATTAACTCATCTTCTCATTAATTAATCTGAGCGGTTAGGAAGTTCTCAGAAGAGGCAGAGGAGACGCAAGACCATAAGAAACCATTGCCTCCTATTCAGAGATGTTTATCCTTGAAGGTCTAGTCCAGAAAGTTGCCCTCTCTTGCGAGTCTTTGTATCTTGTGATTTAAAATACCTACCAGAAGTTCTGGGATGTTCCCATGAAGAAGAGCATTCCTACCATATCAGTAAACAAGGATGTCACAGCCATGAGCAATTCTGGTCCTCCAAAGGTGGATTTCTGAGCTCTGAGGGCCCTTAGGAAGGAGAACAACACTTGTAATCTGGCAGCCACCAGCTGCAGCCACTCTGTACTGAGGAGCTCAGGATGTGAAAATGCAGGATATTGGCCCCTGATAGTGGAGAAGCATATGAAAGAAATGATTTCAATAAGCCCAGACTCTTGCATCCTCCCATACATAGAAAGGTGCTAAATTCCTTAACTTGAGATATCTGGTTTTCTTTAATTCACAAAAGTACTTTTGATGTTCAGACTACCTGCCCTTTGTTTACAAACGTCTGTATGACCTGACTCCTCCTGCCCACCCCCAGCTTCTCAGGGCAGCTCTCCCAGGGCTACTTGAGATGCTCCCTCCTGGGCTCAAGTCCAAAAATCTCCAACAAATAAAGCATAATTTTCAACTTTTAGGTTGTGACTATTTTTTAAGTGGACACCATCACCTTGCTGCAAATCTTGTCTTAATAGATCAAAACTAGAGTAAAAATACTTAGACCTTACACACCAAATAGGAGACAAAGTAAAATGTTTCAAGAAAAAATCAAAGTGGTGATTGGCTTCTCCACAAGTGTCCCTATTTAATTAATATTTAAAATGAAAGATGAAACAAGCCTGAAAAAAGTTCTTAATTCTGGTGAACAAAGATAAGGAGGGGAAAATGCTGAGGGTGATATTTCCCTGGATGCTTGCCACTCTCTGACTTTGAGTGTGTATCTTCTTACTGCTGTGGACAGGTTGGAGGATGGATATACAGTGGGTCCTTGGCTCACCCAAGCATGTGGTACCCATATGGACCAGGTTCAACCAACTACAGATTAAAACTACTTGGGGGAAACAGTTTCAGAAAATTTAAAAAGATGAAACCCGAACTTGACACACTGACAACTATTTACATAATATTTGCATTGTGTTTACAAATATTTACATGCTATTTACATTGTAGCATGTTTTATAAGTAACCTAGGGATGCTTTTAAGTACATGAAAGGACGTGCATACATTATATGCATAGACTATATTATTTTATATAAGGGACTTAAGCACTCACAGATTTTGGTATGAGGGAGGTCTTGGAACAGATACTTTGCATATGTGCACATGCATGCTTGAAGTCACTTCAGTAATGTCCAACTCTTTTCAACCCTATGGAGTGTAGCCTCCCAGGCTCCTCTGCCCATGGGATTCTCTAGGCAAGAATACTGGGATGGTTTGGCATTTCTTCCTCCTGGGGATCTTCCTGACTCAGGGATCAAGCTCGTGCCTTTTCCATCTCCTGCATTGGCAGGCAGGTTCTTTACCTCTAGCGCCACCTAGGAACCCCAACACTTTGCTTATACTGAAGGACAACTGTGATTTGAAAACCTGGAAAAATGCTGAGAGGATATTCCAAAAGGAGGGAACAACTGGGATGTACAAAGGCACCATCACCTGCAGCAGCGTCAGTGTCGCCATCGACCCTCTGCGGGATTTTCCTGTGTCGGATGGTATAGTCTTATTTATCCTACACAGGAGACCTACCAGATAAGCATCACTGTAACCCTTTTGTAAATGGTGATCCTGCATTTCCAAGAGGTCGAGTTACTTCATTAATGAAATGCAAATCAAAACCACAAGGAGACACCACATCTACAAGGATGACTATAATTTAATTTTTAATTAAAAAAAAAAACAACAGAAAATAGCAAGGGTTGGCAAGGATGTGGAGAAATTGGAACCCTAGTACATTTCTAATGGGAATATAAAACAGTTCTGAAGCCATGGAAAACTGTGGTGGCTCCTCAAAGAGCTGAACTCAGAATTACCATGCCGTTGTTCATTCTCTAAGTCGAGTGGGACTCTTCGAGACCCCATGGACTGCAGCACCCCAGGCTTCCCTGTCCTTCACTGTTTCCTGGAGTTTGCTCAAATTCATGTCCATTGAATTGGATTACCATATGACCCGGCAATACTACTTTCCAAGCATATACCGCAAAGAATTTAAAACAGGGACTCAAACAGATACTTGTACTCCAGTGTTCATCACAGAATTGTTGAGGGAGATAATCCAGAGTCCGTGACTGGCCGTTAACCCAAGAGCTGGACGTAGGCAATCCTCACCCCCCACTGTCCTTGAAATGCGCGATCTGTGCCCGGTTCCCTCAGTAGGTACTGTTTCCAAGTACACAGCCGTGAGAGAGCAATGTGTTCTTGAGACCATCTGTACAGGGTACATGACTGAGCCCCAGTAGAACGCCTGTATAAGCTTTTAAGACCCCGGTGGGCAGGCGCAGAGGCATACTTGTCTTGCTGCCGCTTGAGACAAGGCCAGCATGTAAGTTCTCTTGCACCGCCTCCTGCCCCACCCCCGGAAGGGTCGGCCTCGTTCTTCCATCTCTTCAGGCCCTCTGTGTACAGGGTGAGTCTCAGATTTCCCCTGGAGAGCTCCTGAGATTTCAAACCAACAAGTATGAGTCACAATAGTCAAAGGGTGGAAACAGCCCAACTAATTGTTCACCAACAGGTGAATGGAGACAAGATGTGGCATATTCATCCAGTGAAATACCATTCAGTCTTTGACACATGCTACAAGATAAACGAACCTTGAAAACATAATTCTAAGTGCCCTAAACCAGACACAAGAAAGACAAGTGCTGTATGATTTCACTCACGTGGAATAAGTGAAAGTGCAGTCGCTCAGTCGTGTCCGACTCTTCGTGACCCCATGGACTGTAGCCCACCAGGCTCCTCCGTCCGTGGGATTTTCCAGGCAAGAGTACTGGAGTGGGCTGCCATTTCCTTCTGCAATAAGGCAAATTCATAAAAGCCCCAAATGCATAGACTAGAGGTTACCAGGGGCTGTAGGAAGAATGAATGAGAGGTTATTATTGAATGGGTAGAGAATTTCTGTTTGGGGTCATAATATTTGGAAATAAGTATTGGTGACGGCTGCACACCGCACTGTGACTGTAACTAATGCCAATGAATCGTGCGTCTTAAAAACGGTTAAGATGGCAAATTTTATCTTATGTGTATATATATATGTGTGTGTTACTGAAATTTTTAAAAGGAAGAGGTTGAATTACTTGCCAAAGTCACACAGTGAGAAGGTAGCAGAGGTGAGAGGCAAGGCCACATCTGTCTAAATCAGATCCCTTACATATTAGATTGTTCTACTTTTCTCCACTCATGAACTGGGGGAAATTACAGATTGCAGTGGAGACACACACTTACATTAATTCCTTTATTTTGTGTAGAAAAGAACACTGGAACTCTTGCTTTCTTGTCCCCTGCATCAACCTGGAACAAACCATCATTTTCCAAGACCTTAGATCTTAACAGCTTAACAGTTTTAACACCCATGCCTCCATCATCCCAAATGCTGAAAGTAACAAGGTTTGGATATGTTTTCATTCATATTATAGCCTTACAGGAACAAAGACATTGTCCCATGCTTTCATCTTTCTGTTTTCTCTGTTCATCTTTGTTTTAAAAAACATCTAAATCAGTCCTGATTCTGTGGGAGGTGATTTCATTGCTATAGTCTATGCCAGAGTTAAACAGATAACATTGAACCTTCACTATTCTTTGAATTTGAGGCGAATAAAATATAAGATCATCAGGCTTTTCTCTGTGGCCCTCACTTACTTTAGAATTTAGTATAAAAATAGTAGTAATTGGAAAACTTAGCTTCTGGCCTATTTTCTCCTGCTGACTGGCTGGGGGACCTTGGAAAAGTGACTGACAGATAATCAGTGCTGAATAAATAATGGTGGCTTTTTATTGTTATTACTATTGTTATTAAATGTCAGAGATGCCTTCATCACTGCATCAGTAAACTAAAGCTGTTTGATCTGATAATTTCTAAGAGTCCTTTCAGCACATTTTCCCCAGAATTCTAATTTTTTTTACCAAAAATATCAGAAGAAAATCAATCTGCAAATCTCTCTCTTCCAACCCTCCTCTAGTTGCTCAATGGGGAAAGTTTTTTTTTTTTCCCCTAACTTTCAAAGGTTGCTCTTGTTGTTAACCATATTTTATTGTTTTCCCACACTTGGTCAGATTTCTCTTCCCTGGTCCTGTTACCCCTCAGGTGAAATTGACACTTTCAAGGCTTGGTGAGTGGAGTGTGAAATAATTAAATGTGACAAGCCTATTGCTTTCAGATTGAGTCCAACTCCCAAATAGTGGGATTGATTTTCCTCCAACTTATGACAAGAAATGGGTCTGACAAGTTACCCCCTCAGATGGAGGCTTTTCAGAGAATTCCAAGCAGGTGAAAGTTGGGCGTATGTTGAAAACCGTCCTTCCTACCATGATATAGCTAGCATGAGTCAACCGTGTAACTCATCTACATTTGAGCCAGACCTGTCACTTGGGGTAATTAAGGGAAGACCAGCAGCAGCAGCAGCAGCAGTCTAAACTTCAGAAGTGCATGTTGTAGATTTAATTCAAGTCCCTATGGGGACATGTGGATGAAAATAGAAAAATATTCATTGATAACTAGCATATAACATGCTAGTTATACAAGCGCATGAAAGTTGTTCTCTTCGGGACCCTAATCGTTCTGTGCACTCTAGATTAGTTACATTTAACTCACCTGGAAAACTTTGCAGATAACACAAAGCATTTCATACACCATTAGTGGACCCTTGAAATAATAGCATTAAATGGAAAGACTTACACTTGACTTCTTATATTTCCACGTAAAGGAACTTCAATTAGCATAATAATCATGGCCCTTCTATGACCCCCAGGAAAGTGGCTTATCTGATTGTTGAGTTCTATGCCAAAAATGGGTATGCAAAGCTCAATATGGATCTGTGTCTTTATTGTTTTTTTCAGATCTGCCTGCCTATAGGGAAGAGATTTGCTTAGATGCCCTTTGTCATGTGCTAAGCTTGGTTGAGCAGTTCTCTCTGGGTGGAGGCCTGTGGTTGCCCACTGTACCGGCAACTGGGCGGGTAAGCTTAACTTATTCAGAGATAAAGTGCTGGTAGGCCCACCAGGGCAACAGACCCAAAGCCACATGATCTAAGAGCTTTGACAATAACAATGGGGATAGCCTGATTTTCTCTTTTGGCTTCTGCGCCTACCTCTCAATCTGTTCAAAACACAAAAATAAGATGTCTTTCATTGGAACAAACAGGATGTGCCATAGTGATATCCAGGGCATGAGCCTAAAATCAGCTCATTGTGTCTCCTTGAGGACAGGGAAAGACTGAATGTGTCTACTTTGCACACATTTGTGTAAAGGTCACAAAATTAAAGGTTAGCTGATCCAAATTCAAGTTAAAGCTTTAACTAACTAGAAAGGCAGTATGGATGCATTCTGGAGCCAAGGTTGCCTGGATTAGCATCCTTCGCCTGCTAAACAGTAGCTTTACTAACTGGAAACATTCCATGACTTCACTTTACCTCCTTCCCTCCTCTGAAAGGGAAAGAGTGGTGCCCCTGTGTGAGCTGTGACGGTGTGGGTCAAGTTGCTGTTGTCAGTCCCTAAGTCATGTCCAGCTTTTTGCAACCCCATGAACTGCAGCACGCCAGGCTTCCCTGTCCTTCATTATCTCCTGGAGTTTGTTCAAACTCATGTCTAGTGAGTCAGTGATGCCACCCAACTATCTCATCCTCTGTCGTCCCCTTCTCCTCCTGCCCTCAATCTGTCCCAGCATCAGAGCCTTTCCCAGTGAGTCAAATCTTTGCATCAGGTGGCCAAAGTATCGGAATTTCAGCTTCAGCATCACTCCTTCCAGTGAATATTCAGGGTTGATTTCCTTTAGGATGGACTGGTTTGATCTCCTTGTTGTCCAAGGGACTCTCAAGAGTCTTCTCCAGCACAATTTGAAAGCATCAGTTCTTCAGCACTCAGCCTTCTTTATGGTCCAACACTCACATCTGTATACGACTACTGGAAAAATCACAGCTTTGACTATATGGACCTTTGTTGGCAAAGTGATGCCTCTGCTTTTTAATACGCTGTCAGGGTTTGCCATAGCTTTCCTGTGTAAAGACTGTGGCACATTTTTGCCTTGGAAAAATGGTTTCCCATCTGACTGCCTCTGTTTCTTCATTTGTAAAGAATAAGGGACAAGACTCAGATTAAAGTTTCTGCAAGTCTGATGGCCTATGATTCTAATTTTGCAGCCTGAGAGTAAAATCATGGTGTATGTGAATCTGTGTGTTTGTGTGAATATGGGGTTTATGTCTGTGACCCACAAACTCTTGTTCCTCTCTAAATCTCCAAAATTTTACCATTACTGGAAAACACCAACAGAGGGCATCAGGATTTAATTCTGGGTGAGTTGCTCCTGGAGGCTGAGGTTCTGGTTGCCTGACAGGTCTCTAAGCAAAGCTCTTTCCCTGCAGGAGTGCTAAAGATTTCACTTTCTTTCTGACACTGCAGTAACCCTCCGCCCCTTCCTTCCTGTCTGGCGCTGGGGTGCATGCTCCGGCTTCTGCTTCTAGAGTTTCTCCCTCAGGGGTGTCTGCCTTTGCCTGGGAAGGGGGATGACGACATTTATGGAAACAGAACAGTGATTAATGACATGTGAGCTCTCTCTGCCGAGCGCTGAACTGAGGGTTGTGGGTTAGAGAGCTGGGTCTCCCCGGGGATCCTCTCTCGTCTACAATGACACCTGGGAGGGCAGGCAAGGCAGCGAGGACGGTCAGGAGGGAACCCAGGCCAACACATGGGTGCCCTCTGCCTCAGTTTACCCTCACAGAGGTGCAATTGCACTTCATTCCCGGGGCACTTCCACATCAAGCTGGAGGAAAAGGGTGACCTTTGGAGCCACCTGTTTCGGCCTGTCACTAAATGTATTCTTACAGCAAGAAGCAAATTCCGAGCTTCACTGTCTTAATCTGCAAAATAGGAATGATCCCATCACAGCTTCCTTCGGGGACGATAAAAGGCATTTTGGGCAAGGGTGAGATGTCTGCATAAAGGGCAGCCTGTCGTGGGCACCTTCAGTCCTGCTGTGGTTCTGCACTGGTAGCAGCGGGGGCATCAGTCGTGTCTCGTGGGCTGTGCCCACACTCAGAGAAACCGGGCGTGTTTGCTGTTCCGAATGCCAGCCGGGGAATCAGATGGTCTCAGGTTACACTTCATCTTGCCATTCGCCTTGCAAATCACTTATAATCTATAAAGCAGGAATAATAGTCCTAGCATTGACCCCATGTTTTGGGAGAAACATACCAGATGTTGCTCATAAAGCACTTAGTACGTGTCCTGGAACTGAGCGAATGCTTAATATATGGTCGTGCTCATTGTTATCATAATTATTGTTTCTTCCTGCTAAGAGGAGGCATTTCTGGATGAGGTCCTAATGCCTCACACCTGGAAAACCTTTCCAGATGACTCTGGCTCCCAAAAGCTCCCCCTTTTCCTAAACTGCCTTAGCACTTAAAATCTGTGCCAGGGGCCCCCAGTCACAATCCCACCTTACATGGCCTGGAGCATCTCACAGCAGCTCATGCAAATTCTGTCTCCACTTGGAATGCTGGTTCCTTCATGCTGGACCCTGTGAGCCCCTCTCCGCTCCTTCAGCAGGCAGAATACTTCTATTCTCATTTAGCACTATACATGCATTCACTTACAGATATGCATGCATGTACATCCAGGACCACACACGTCCTGGCTGGCTCTCTGCATTTGGTCTCTTTCCAGAGGGTTGGTTGGTTCAGTCTCTCAGTCGTGTCCGACTCTTTGTGACCCCATGAATCGCAGCACACCAGGCCTCCCTGTTCATCACCATCTCCTGGAGTTCACTCAGACTCACGTCCATCAAGTCAGTAATGCCATCCAGCCATCTCATCCTCGGTCATCANTTTTTTTTATGTTAAAAAAATAGGTAGTGACATTGACCATGGCAGACACCTGGCATTGGCTGACACGCAAACGTCTGAGGGGCCACCTTGTGGGATCTGAGTGAGATGCTGACCCCAAGGAGGGCAGGGCAGAGACACAGAAAACCTGGGCTCTTGCAGGGTGACCAATCAGCCCGGTGTGCCTGGGACAGACAGCTTTCCCTGGAGTGTGGCTACTTCTAGGCTAAAACTGAAAATGTCCCAAATTGGGTTGCATAGCCATCCTAGCCCTTGGTGACGTCACTTGAGCTGCAGAATCCAGCTGTGCTTGAAAGCAGACCACCCCGCCACCACCCCCTGTTTTGCAGATGTAATCAATTCCTTTTCTTCCTTTTCTTACCCATAGAAAAGTCTCCTTTTATTACTTATTAAATTTAGCTTCTGTTTGTGCAGAGGTAAATAAAGAGCTAATCTATAATTCCAGATTTATAATAATGATCAGCTGTGACCTACCCACCTCTTAAGCACTGGCTCTTACCTACAGTGGGGATACAGATAAATTGAATACTCATCATATTGAATTTTATTGTTATGGGGACATGGGCACCTTGAATCTGGACATTAGTGCCTTCTAGAAGAAACTACTCTTTCTTTTTACTCTTTTAGCTCTTTCTTCTCATATATGAAAGTGAAAATGAAAGTGTCAGTCACTCAGTCGTGTCTGACTCTTTGAGACTCCATGGACTGTAGCCTGCCAAGGTTCCTCGGTCCATGGAATTTTCAGACAAGAAAACTGCAGTGGGTTGCCATTCCCTTCTCCAGGGGATCTTCCCAACCCAGAGATCAAACCTGGGTCTCCTGCATTACAAGCAGATTCTTTACCATCTGAGTCATACCTTTATTTAAAACTTATTTTCACCTTTTTGGCACAGTTTATGGATGGAGAAAAGAAAATGTATGTTCATTTCCCTGGGTTCACCAGGAATAGGGTGACCAAATCATTCTGCTTTGGCCAGGACTTTCTTGGTTTTAAAACTGGAAGTCCTACATCCCAGGAAATCCCTGAGTCCTGGAAGAACTGTCTTTCTCCAGCTGCAGCTTTGAAGTCTTCTCCACCCTGTCGATTGTCTGATTTCATCTGAGTTTAATGCTCCCTGAATGGCCACCAAAAGTGCTCTGGCTTGTCCAGATGGTGGTCTTCATGGCCTCAGAGGATGACGCAGACTGAATCACTCATATCACAGACAGTCACAAGTGTCTGGAGAAGTCCCTGTATTTCTGGAAACCCCAAAGATAAACGGCAGGCATGACTATCATTACTGAAATTGCTGGCTGTGGCGGAGACGTGCAGGTCCAGTGGCCTCCCGGAGGCTCAGCCCCCGCCTGCACAACCTCTGTAATTACGAGAGAGCATTTTAAATTGTTCCAGTCCAAACAAGACCTGGAAATGCAGAGAGCAGGCTGGTCATTAGGGCTGGAGATGAACAGTCTCCATGGAAGAGTTTGGAAGGGCTTACTCACAACCTAGCAGAGCTGGAAGTGATGTTCTCACTGTCTAGAGCCACAGCCTGTGTAGATGGAAGGGGAGTCAGCAGGTCTTCCTCCGCACCCCAGTCTCATCCCTGGGCATAGACACAGGGAAGGTGCCTTTTTGCTTGCTTGCTGCTACTCTGTAAGTTGCTGTTTCCCTGGTGGTTCAGCAATAAAGAATCCACCTGCTATGCAGGAGATGCAGGAGACACGGGTTCAATCCCTGGGTGGGGAAGATCCCCTGGAGAGGGCCATGGCAACCCACTCCAGTATTCTTGCCTGCAGAGCTCCATGGACAGAGGGGCCTGGCAGGCTACAGGGTAATAAGGAGTCCGACATGACTGACGTGACTGACCACACACGTATGCACCCTCTACTCCACCAACTACACATGCATTTGGATAAACTAGCATTTAAATTAAAAAGTAAACATTTGTATGATGAATTGAGCTTAGCAGTCACTCACACTTTAGAGTAAGTTAACTCCCATGAAGAGCAAGGAAAGTGCAACACAAGGCAGTCGGTAGAGGGCAAGCAGAAGGGTGACTGGCGGGGAGCATGGACCAAAATGTGTGCCTTGATGACACCCCTCCGATTAAGTCCCACACCACCCACTTATTGGTTGTGTTATCTGGCTTCCCCGAGCCTCAGTTTCCTTATCTGCAAAATGGATATAATTATTAGCATCTACCTCATAGAGCTGGTGTGAAAATTAAAAAGAAAAATAAATATCATGCGATTAGCACATTGGAGTATGGAGCATCATAAGTACATGATGACTGGTGTTATTATTGCTGTTATTACAGTTATCAGGCTTATCATTTCTTCGAGGACCCACCTGACTCAAGGTGGAAATTATCCCCACCCTGGTGTAGATTGCCACCACCTGAGACGGGAGGTACAGGAAAGAGCAGGTCTTTAGCCAACCTAAAGCCAAGTGAGACCACAGTTAATTGGAATCCTGGTTCCCCCAGCACTGACACGTTGACATCTAGTAACAAATGAGGACCAAGCAAGGACTTGCCCAGCAGGTCCCGTGGGAGGGAGGAGGCTGGCCAGTGTGGAGGTACGTCTACCTGCCTCCATTCCCCCCAAGGAGATGCTCCAGGCTTTGTAACAGCACAGGTGTTATAAGATGGTCCAATCAGGCTTCCTGGGTTCTGACCTCAGAGAAGAACCAGACCAGAGTATCACAGCAAGATTCCAACATCTAGGGGTCATGGAGAAAATTTCTGATCATTTGAGCTTTTTTATTTCACCCAGGGTCCTTCTCTGAGAAGCATGTGGCACATCCCTGCATTCCTCCATTTGTCTAACAGACAGCATGCTGGACTCCCAGTCTCAAAGGAACCAAAAGAGCCGACAGTCTTCTGGGGGAGGCTCATGAGTCCAAGGGTGTCACGTCACCGTCTGAGAGACGAGCCCCTTAGTACTTGTTGAAGTAAGGGAGAGATCGATGGGGAGAGAAAGAATGAATGAATGAATGAGCTAAAATGGCGGTTGTGGCTGGGGTAAGTGCAGGTTTGGTGGAAGCCCACAGGGCTTAAGTACCAGAACTATCACAACTGCCAAGACTTCCCAAGCCAGGTCAGTCCCTCCTTCTCCCCGTCCTGTGCCTCCTGCTTTGCCAGTTCCTCTGCTTCTATCTATTCTCCCATTTCTATTTCACAGAAACCCAGGAATAGGCTGAGCACTTTATAGAGCAGGAAAGAAGAAGGAAAATATTGAGCAAGCGAAATTTAAAAATCTTCTTTAGTGGTGGTGGTTCTGGGGTGCTTAGGTAAAAGAAGGAGCATTCAAGCATTTACTGATTTGTGTTTCTGTCATAAACACCTGCAAAATATTTTGAGCCATTGCTTAACGTTTCTTTTGCCTTTTCTTCCTGCCTGGAATGTGGGTGTGATGTCTGGAGGGACAGCAGCCATTTTATAGCTATGAAAGTAGCTACAAACATGCTGATGAGAGGAGAAATGGAAAAGATAAGAAGAGAATCAGAGGGTCAGAGACAGACACACACAAAAACTGGGGGAAGAGAGAGGGGTAAGAGGGAGAAAGAAAGAGGAGAAGAGATACCCCCAACTAAGTCACCACAACATAATTGGATGTTGACTTCTCTGGGGAGCCGCATATCTGGGCACCAGTCTCCTCAGCCTGCTGTCATCTGCAGCCTGAACCAAGGCAAGAGAACTGTGCACCTCCTGATAAGGTCAGAAAGCTGTCCCTGGCCTGGGGAGAGTTTGGAGGTTCCATATCACGTGTCCCACCAGACTCTTGATGACCAGTTTCTGCTGCAGATCGCGGGATGAAGTCTGCAGCGGGAAGGATTCCTCCTAGTTGGTGTATTTATTCAGGGCTTCTCCCTGGAGGACTTGGCAGCAGATGTGTTTTCCTAAAGATGAAGCATAAACAGGGAGAATCCAGCAGGGGAGTGGTGCAGGCCTGACACTCAGGCAGCCAGGACTGTGTGTTGCATGTGAATGTGAGTATGTGAGCACATGCATGTGAGTGCTGTGCTGTGATCGTCATCATAACAGCCACTGCCCAGCACTTTGGAATTTAAAAAGCACCTTTTAAGTATAATTAAATATTTCCGGGAGTAGGAAATGGCAAACCACTCCAGCATTCTTGCCTGGAGAATCCCATGGACAGAAGAGCATGACGGGCTACAGTCCATGGGGGTCACAAAGAGTCGGACACGACTGAGTGACTAACGCTTTTAAACATAACATCCATACAACTCACCCACTTAAAGCACACAAGTCAATACTTTGAGTATATTCACAGAGTTTTGCAATCATCACCACAATCCTAGCAATTGGTTGAGCTATGGTTTGCACCCAGGCCCTCTGGATCCACAGCCTGCGATCCTAACCCCTGCAGGGCATGCTCCCTCGGGCTCCTTTACTGGCAACGGTGGCCCCTGACCAACAAGCCTGCATTCTCAGTGCCATCCTGGACCTGCCAGCATCACTGCTGCTCATGCCTCTGGTCCAGGCTCCATGCCTGCAGATGGAGGGGGCTCTGTGGGGCTTGGGTTTTTATCAGCGTGCTGTACACTTCCTCAGCCCCCACCCACTCTGGCCTGGGCTCCCACCACTTTGATGTGGTTCCTGTTTCCCGTCCTGCATCTGCCCTGCACATGGAGGGCCAGGCGTCAGAGCCTACCCCCTACTCCCATCCCAACCCATATCCCCTTGGCTACTTCTCCAAAGCTGTACACAATCCCAGCATCTTCCAGATTCTGTCCTCCCGCCTAGGGCTCTGCATTGAAGAGGCTTGGGAGTTAGGGCTTGCAGGCAGCAACTGCACCTGCCTGCTCTCGAAGAAGAACAGAGCTGGTCTTTACTTTGGCTGCAACCAAAAGTTGCAAGTCGGCAAAGAGCCGTTTGAATGTGCCTCTTGCACTGTCCCCAGCCCAGGGTCTAAAGGGACAGCATTCACCCAGTGGGACAGCCAGCACCACACTCAGGCTGTGTGTTGCTAAATATTTTGAAAAACATTTAAAAGTGGAGGTGGTGTGCTGGTGCGGGGCATGAGTCTCTAGGGACAATACAGGGCCACGCCATGCACCCACAGACCCCAGCCACCAGCCGCAGGCCATGGTGAAGGAGTTAGAGCTCTGTGGCCATCCACCAGGGAGCGCCTCCGTGTGGGTGCCTTCTGGGTCTGGGTGCCTGGGTTTGAATCCAGTTCCTACTCTCGGGGCTGTGTGGCCATAGCTGGAGACAGAACCCCAAGTCTTCAATGTTGCATCTAAATCTGCTCATGGGTAGTACTCTCCTCTCAGGGGTGCTTGAAAGATTAAACTCAACAGTATATTCTGTTAGCACTCAGCATAGAGTCAGCACTCAAAAACCATAGTATTACATACAAATTTAAAATAAACAGGGGTATTTGTGCTGATGTGTGACCTCCTTTTTTGTTGTGGTTTTAGATTTGTTTTGTTTTGTTTTGATGTGGACCATTTTTTAGTCCTTATTCAATTTGTTACAAGACTACTTCTACTTTATATATATATATATATATACATATATATTTGCCATGAGGCAAGTGAGATCTTAGCTCCCTGACCAGGAATCGAAATGATGAAAGTACCTACTCGCAGGTTTGCTGTGAATCAAGTGCAATGATGAATATCAAGGCAGAGAGTAAATAANTCTACTTTATATATATATATATATATACATATATATTTGCCATGAGGCAAGTGAGATCTTAGCTCCCTGACCAGGAATCGAAATGATGAAAGTACCTACTCGCAGGTTTGCTGTGAATCAAGTGCAATGATGAATATCAAGGCAGAGAGTAAATAATAAATAAACCTCTCTGGCTTTACAGTCAAAAAGAGCTAGATTGGTTCCCAGACCAGCCAGTTCCCTACACCAAGTCAGTCCACCTGTCCAAGACTCAGTTTCCTTATCTAAAAAAATGCAAAGGATGGAGAAGGAAATGGCAACCCACTCCAGCACTCTTGCCTGGAAAATCACACAGACAGAGCAGCTTGGTAGGCTATAGTCCATGGGATTGTGAAGAGTCAGACATGACTTATCTACTAAGCAAGAGCATGCTGTCTATTCAAAGGTAAACCATGTAGTATATTATGCTTACTTATCTTGTTTTTCCTGGAGTGAAATGATCTTTTGGTGTTTTATGTTGGTTGAAATTTCTATATACTTAACAGTAATTCAAATCCAAACACTTATTTATTTGTCTCTTTTCAAAATCTTCAGGGACATTGGATGTTTTGTTAAGCTTGTCTTCTTGAAGAAATCACTCCTGAAGACTTCTCTAACAAGATGGGTTCATTGTTCTCTTGGCCTGGGTTCCCTGTGTCCTTAGGATTCTTTCTGATTCTGTCTTGTGTTGAATCTTCTGAATCTTGGACCCCATGTATGTATTTATTAGATTCAAATGTTCTCTACCTCATTTTGGGGGAGAGGACATTCTCCAGTAGTTTTCAAATAGGCATTTGGGAGAAGAAAAGAAAAAAATGTGAGAGAAGATAGCGTCTTATCTGAGAATAAACGTAAGTCAGACGGCGCTGCACCACCCAGTCCCTGATGCTATTGGTTCAGGGCCAGCGTCACTGGCCATCAGTCCCCAGCTTCCTGGGACGGCTCAGTTGAGGCCCACAGAGCCCCCATCACTCGGGGTCCTGTGATGGCACAGCCCAGGGCCACCGAGGCTCAACCTTCCCTCTCAGGGTTAAACTGATTAAAGCTGAGCGCCACTCTGTTAGGGTATCATGCCATCACTGCATTTACTTACATTAAAAATAACCTTGAAGGGTTAAAGCATGTGGACCATTAATTGTGTGGACTTTAAAAAATATATACTTGCTTTTAAAAAGCATTTGGCATGCCACAAAGAGCAAAGATTACTTTAATATTGAAATTAAGTTAAACCAAAAGGATATAAAAGTTAACAGAAATAAATGAGCATTTGCGTCGTTTGATCTGTGTGCAATTTCTCCCAAGCCTCCTTTATGACAGGCAGGGGATCCCAGTGGTTATGGCCTCATGGCCTGCATTCAAATCCCAACCCTAATGCTTACTACTGAGTGATCTTGGGCAAGTTTACACCATGAGATTTTCCATTTGTCAAGTGAGCTTGAGACTTTATCTAGCATAGTATTAGCACAGGACCCAGAAATTTCACTCCTAAATTTCATACCAAAGAAAAGTGAAAGCAGGTGTTCAAACAAAAACTTGTACATGAGTATTCATAGCAGCATTATTCACAACAACCAAAAAGGGGAAAGTACCCAAACATTCATCAACTGGTGAATGGATGAACAAAATGCACTATATCCATACAGTGGAATATTATTCAGTGATGAAAGTGAGGGAAGCATTGACACCTGCTACAACATGGATGAATCTTGGAGCCAGGATACAAATTGAAAGAACCTAAACACAAAAAAATCACATAGTGCATGACTCCATTTATAGAAATTGTCCAAAACTGGCAAATCCACACAGGCAGAAAGTAGACTAGTGGTTGCCAAGCCTGGGGGATGGGGAATAAGGAATGACTTTTTTATGAGTATGAGGTCTCTTTATGGAATGATGTAGATGTCTGGCCTTAGACAGTGGTGATGGCTGCCCAAAACTGTGAATGCATGAAAAGCCACTGAACTGCATGCTTTAAAATGGTTAAAGTTCTGAATTTTGTGAAGTGAACTCTACCCAATAAAAAACAAAAATGAACAATATTTACCCCCAAGGAGCTGGGACTGGGATGACATAGCACCCAGGAACCATTTGCATAGTGCCTGGAATAGAACCAGAACTAGATGAACTCAGCCCCCCGGAAGGAAATGATAAGCCTTGCACAGTTCCAGAATCTTCTACTCTCACCATCCAGCCTGAATATCCCACTCAAGCAAGCTGATGATCTGTCCTGGGTCTGGGAAGCTGAACAAAAGCCCTCCCCATGAACCACTCCCATTCAGTTTACATGGCACCTGAGGACCCAAAGGAATGAAGGCCAAACAGGGCAATTTCTGACTCATTGGAAAACACCCTGATGTTGGGAAAGATCGAAGGCAGGAGGAGAAGGGGGCAACAGAGGGCAAGATGGATGGCATCACCAAATCAATGAATATGAGTTTGAGCAAGCTCCAGGATATGGTGAAGGACAGGGAAGCCTGGTGAGCTGCAGTCCAAGGGATCACAATAAGTTGGATACAACTTAAGGACTGAACGACAGCACCTACAATAGAAGGGAATAACTTGGAATAGCGGCGCGTCCTCCTTCATGAAGACCAACTCAGGAAGAACAGAAGTCTTCTGTGTGGCACTTCCCCCCATCTAATAATGAACATTTTAAAAGTATGTCCCATAGAAAATACTTACTCTAACATGCTAGGCTATATGTTCAATACTGTTTTGAACAACAGCATAGTCACACCAGTTTGGGAACCAGAATGATTGAGGTCAAATCCTGCCTCTGAGGCAGAGGCTATGGAGACTCAGGCAGGTGGCTTGACCTCTCTGTGCCTCAGAGTCCTCTTCTATCCCTACCTGATTGGATGGTGGTGAGGATTACATGCAAAGTCCTCAGGCCCATGTCTGGTATGACATGAAGGCTCTATGAACATTTGCTCTTCTTAGTCATATTATTATATGAGAGCTATTCATGAGAAAACAGTCCCCACGTTTTGGCCAACAAAATGTTAATTTCTGGGTAATCGTTAGTAATGCAATAGAGAGATGAATTTCGAGTCCTTCAGTCTGAGATTTGATTTCATGAAATAAGTAAGATGGGTCCTCATTAGGACCTAGAGTGTTTCTCAGCCTGAACATGACTGACGTTTGGAGTGACTCCTTCCTTGTCATGGGGGCTGAGTTGGGCCTGGGAGGATGGTAAACATCAATCTGGCCTCCATCCACCACATCCTCACCCCGATCTGTGACCCCAAAATGTCTCCAGACATTGTCACGGCCCCTGGGAGCTTAAGTCACCCTTGGTTGAAAGTCACTGCTACTGAAGGCAAAATAAGAACAAAGTTATATTTATCACATTTTATCATGTTTTTCTCTGCTTCTAGAGAAGCCTTGAGAAATGCTATATTGGGGTGAGTTTGCAAAAATCACACATTATAATAGGTGACTTCTTAGCCCAGTAGAGGCTTAACCCTTGAACCAAGGGTTAAAAAAAAAAAATCTATCATCTGGTCCCTGGCATGTAACCAGATGTATGACTTGAGATATGTATTTATCACCTGTTTTGTCACCTGTCACCTGGAGGCAAGAGAACATGTCAAGTGTGTTCTATAGATTTGCAGCCATCTGCTGAACAAGAGTTCCCCAGGCTCAGTCACTCCATGATTTTTACTTGTACCCATAAAATAACCAAATTATTATTCAACATTTTATATAAATCAACTGTAACCCTGCTTTCTTTTTCCTCACTTAAATACCCACTTTAGCCTTGACTTAAGCAATTCCAGGGCTTCCCAGATGGCGCTAGTGGTAAAGAACCCGCCTGCCCAAGCAGGAGACTCGGGTTTGATCCCTGGGTTAGGAAGATCCCCTGGAGAAGGGCATGGCAATCGACTCCAGTATTCTTGCCTGAAGAATCCCATGGACAGAGGAGCCTGGTGGGCTACAGTCCATATGGTCGCGAAGAGTCGGACACAACTGAAGGGACTTAACACACACACACAAGCAATTCTAAGTCATGTGTTTGATGTGCTTGTTATATTTTCTCCAATACAGTTAAAAGTAAACACAAAAAATCTTAAAGGTCTGTGCCCTACCTAAAACCTCTCACCAGCAGGGGTGTTCAGAACAGCGTTCGTGAAATATGGAGATAACTTGAATAGGTGAAAATTCTTTGCAATGTAAAGATCTTATTTTGAATGGAAAATAGAACTTAATTCAAACCGATATTTGATGGAAAAACTAACTTGGAACATTTGGAAATGAAACCAGTTGCTTTCTTTTCTGCTTGGTGGCCATTCCTTGCTCCCAGTAGGGGGTGGATCTCTGATGGGGTGTCTGTCTAGGACCTCAGTGACTCTCCTTCCCCAGCCTTCACAGCCCAGGACCTGTCTGGTGGACAAGAAACTCACGCCACGCAGGGGAGCTGAGCCAGCTTTGAAGCCCTCTCTGATGGTCCCTGATCCTCTCCAGAAAACCTCTCGTTTGTCTGGGCAGCCACAGCAAACTGGGGAATCTGAGAAATTAAAGGGTCTCCGTGCAAGGTCTGTCACGGTCAGAGCAAGAAAGGGGCTCAGGAGCAGGCTTGCTTGTGCAGGAAGTCAACTCTGTGCGTGCTGAGCCTCTCCCATGTGCCCTTTCACCCCCATGCTATGGGATTTTTCTAAACATTTCCTAAATCTTAACCTCTAACTCCCTAGAAGCACTGAATACTGTTGCAAAAAAATAAAAACAAACAGTTATTTGGAGCGTCCCTGACAATGACCTGAACCTGCTCCCCTGACTCCACAGCCCCCACTGTCTCCAACCAGGGCCAAAGAACTTTTTAAAACGAAAATCAAATCTCATTATGCTCCCACTGAAATTCTTCTAGTGGAACCTCCACTACACTTGACACAGCAGCCAGGCTCTTGGTGTCCAGAGCCTTCCACATTACTGTCCCTGTTTCTCCAGCATCTCCTCCCTCCACTCTGTTCCCTTCCTTGCTTCCAGCACCTTCCAGCATCTTGCTGTAGCTTGAACATCCCCAAGCCCTGTCCTGCCTCAGGGCCTTTGCACGGGCTTCAGTAGCGGATGGAACATTCTGCCCCTGAGTGTTTGCTTGGCTACTCCGCCTACACGCATTAAGGGCTCAACTCCAGCATCACCTCCTCAGTCCCTGACCACCAATCTTGGTCCTTTTAGGGCATATCTCATTCAGTTTGTTCTCTTATTAGCATCATCATGACCTAGAGGGTTTTTTAAATTAATTTTTATTGGAGTATAGTTGATTTATATTGTTAGTTTCTGCAGTACAGCAAAATTAGTTACACATAAACATATATATATGTTTATATATATGTATATATATACATCTCCACTCTCTTTTAGATTTTATTCTCATATAGGTCATTACAGAGTATTGAGTAGAGTTCCTATTGTACAATAGGTTCTTACTAGTTATCTGTTTTATATATGGACTTCCCTGGTGGCTCAGTGGTAAAGAGTCTGCCTGTCAATACAGGAGACATGGGTTCAATCCCTGGGTCAGGAAGATCCTCTGGAGAAGGAAATGGCAATCCATTCCAGTATTCTTGCCCGTGAAATTCTATAGACAGAGGAGCCTTGAGGGCTATAGTCCATGGGGTTGCAAAGAGTCAGACACGACTCAGCAACTAAAACAAGCAAGCGCACATATGTCAATCCCAATCTCCCAATTTATCCCTCCTGCCCCTAGAAGTTTTAAAATTATTATTATTTCTAAATCTTGTTTCTCTACCTGTTAAAATAGATTTTCTCGGAATGTAAGATCCATCAAGGTAGGAACCCGGTTCTGTTCCCCACTAGAACCCACATGCCCAGCCCAGGCTCTCTGAGTATTTTCAGAATGAACAAATGAAATCCATTTTGCAGAAGAAGAAACTGATCCCTGACTCTTCCCAAAGCTCTGAAGGAGTTTGCTCTGCACGGACTGCAGCCCCCCCCAGGCGGTCCCTGGGATCTTCCACTGGAAGATTCCTGTCCCCTCATCAGACCAGCTCCCGCACCCTCAGTCTGTCTCTGATTACTGGCTGCTGCCACCCACCCGCAGACTAACAAACGTGGAACAGCTGTGCCGCAGGAAATCGCCTCCAACTCAACCCTGATGCAGCAGGAATGTCTTTACTTAACGTAAATAGGCTTTTAACATTCATTTTATTCTCTTTGTGCAAAATACCTATCATTAATTCTGACTTGCGAGATCAAACGGTTAACAACGTGTTGATCCTAGCTTACTTTCAAGTGATGTATTGTATCATTTCAGAGAGTTATGGGAGGCTGATACTTTCTTTGACAAACACATCCCAGTGCATGAGAGGGGGCGAACCAGCATCCCGTCCCTGGGAAGGAAGCAATTAACAGCTCCACTCCACGGGTTCCAAGCACTGTTGCGTCATGCCTCCACGTTTTATCGAACACTGGCTTTTTCTTTTGCATTCTGTTTTTTTTTTTT
>SJYV01051629.1:0-17344 GCA_006410875.1 Neotragus pygmaeus
TGCAGAAATTAAAAATCTGGAGTAGAGATTGGATTTTCAAAAATATAATATTGAAGAAAAGAAGAAGGGGGAGAGAAAGAAAAAAAAGCCACAAGAATTATTAAAAGACAGAACATCAACCACAAAAAGACTATATACAGCATTTGCTTTTAAAATAGGGTTTTTTTTTTTTTTTTGAGTAGTAATAGTAGGTTATAAAAATAATGCTTAGAGAAGTAGAGGACTGTTTTTGCAGCCAATGATCTGCTTTGCTGGTTGCCTGAAGTCCTCTGCCAGCCTTCAGAAGTTGTTTTGTGGAATTTACTCAGCGTTGGATTGTTCTTTTGATGAAATTGTGTGGGAGAAAGTGGTCTCCCGTCTTATTCCTCTGCCATCTTCCCTCCTATCTCCTATTATTTTTTTAATAACTTAAAAAAAAAGTTTCATTTTACTCCACTACCTGGTAACAATCTCAATCTTTCCATTACCCTGGAAACTGCACCTACACTGAAGTCGTTTGCAAATAAATTACAAGCTTTTGCAGTACACTTGCTTGGGCACACAGATGAAGACATTTTTTGACATCATGAAGGCACAAACATTGCCTTCCTTGCCAAACTACTTAAAACTGTGGTCTAGAAATGACCCTCCCACTTTAGATGTTGAAATCCTAAGGCAGTGATGATAATGTAGAGTAAGCCTTGACAACTGGTTTTCCTCCCCCTTTATTGAAATTCAAGTGCCCAACTTAACATTTGATTGCCAGAATATCCGTTTCAAAGAGCCATCCAATTCAAAGACCTTGGCTATCTCCAACAAATACACTGTCAGCCACAAGACTAGATGAATAGCCAGGCCATGACTCCCACTGGGGTTTCTTGTTTTTGAGCTCTGGATCTCTGTCAGTAAATCACGGGGCTACTTGCTTTTGCCTCTTCCTATGGCAGAAAGTGAAGAGGAACTAAAAAGCCTCTTGATGAAAGTGAAATAGGAGAGTGAAAAAGTTGGAGAAAACTAAGATGGGGAAACAGTGGAAACAGTGTCAGACTTTATTTTTTGGGCTCCAAACTGAACTGAATGCTTTAAATTTCTGCTCTTACCTTTCAAGTTTATCAATGAATTCTGAAAGAGATTGGAATACCAGACCACCTGACCTGCCTCTTGAGAAACCTATATGCAGGCCAGAAAGTAACAGAACTAGACATGGAACAACATACTGGTTCCAAACAGCAAAAGGAATATGTCAAGGCTGTATATTGTCACCTTGCTTATTTAACTTATATGCAGAGTACATCATGAGAAATCACTGCAGATGGTGATTTAGCCATGAAATTAAAATACACTTACTCCTTGGAAGGAAAGTTATGACCAACCTAGATAGCATATTAAAGAGCAGAGATATTACCTTGCCAACAAAGGTCCATCTAGTCAAACCTATGGCTTTTCCAGTGGTCATGTGTGGATGTGAGAGTTGGACTGTGAAGAAAACTGAGCACTGAAGAATTGATGCTTTTGAACTGTGGTGTTGGAGAAGACTCTTGAAAGTCCCTTGGACTGCAAGGAGATTCAACCAGTCCATCCTAAAGGAGACCAGTCCTCGATGTTCATTAGAAGGACTGATGCTGAGGCTGAAACTTCAATACTTTGTCCACCTCATGCAAAGACCCTGATGCTGGGAGGAATTGAGGGCTGGAGGAGAAGGGGACAACATAGCATGAGATGGTTGGATGGCATCACCGACTCGATGCCCATCAGTTTGGGTGGACTCCGGGAGCTGGTGATGGACAGGGAGGCCTGGTGTGCTGCGATTCATGGGGTCACAAAGAGTCAGACACGACTAAGCAACGGAGCTGAACTGATGCTGTAAATTCCTGCTCTTATGCTTCAAGTTCACCAATAAAGAGTGAGACTTCATCACCCTAGGTCCCCACACTGGACCCGGATAGAAGCAGCCTTCAACCGCCCAATTCTCTCCCATCTCTCCTGCTGAGACCTCCTCATGCATGACCACTTGCAATTTCCAGGTGTTCTAAGCTATATATATTTATTTTATCAATGATTCTTAATGGCTATAGATGTAGGGTTTCTTTTATCTCTTTTTATTTATTTTTGCCTTGGAATTGCAGGATCTTAGTTCCCTCACCAGGGATCAGAACCCACATTCTCATGAGTGGAGGAGTAGAAGGACAAAGTCTTAACCACCAGAATCCCAAGGAATTCACGGAAGGGTGTCTTGAAATCACAATATAATTCACAAGGGCTGATCCAACCACATTATAGTTTACTGATAGACAATTATCATGGAAGTAGGAGTCGGAGCTTTTGGGAGATGCATAGGTCCTAAGCTTCCATAAATGAGTTTAATGTCCTTATAAAAGATACACCAGAGAGCCCTCTGGCCCTTTCCATACTGTCAGAGAGAGAGCACAAAGGCTATGAACAGCTTTCATCATATCACGGCCACCTTTGACACAGGAGGGAAGGGGGCAGGGTGCCACCTTTAAGTGAATGACAGCCATGGGACTTGACAAAATTTGAATACAACCAATTAGGCCCAGGAAGATTAAAGCTTCAACTTCTAGTCAACCTTGAGTCTCATTATACACTGACTTGGATATATTAGAGTAAGCTAATAACACCTTAGGACATCCTTAGCACCATGACAATTCCAAGGCTTGCTATCAAAATCACAAAGTGTGCAGTGACCCAATTTCTGGAAGTCTCCACCCCTTCCCCCAAATAATTGCAATAATCTTTCCTCTCATTAGCCTATGAAATTCTTCAGCACATAAAAACTAACCACACAATATTTTGAGGGTACTGTTTCCTTCTGAGATGGCTTACACTCTGCTTGTGGAATGTGTTTCTTTCTACATAAATTCACTTCTTACCAATCAGTTTGTCTCTTACTGACTTCTTTCTGCCAGGTGACATTGATAACTTTAACTTCATTAGGTCCTACAACTAGGTGTGAACTCAGTTAAAAGACTATGGTTTCAAATCCTAATCTGGATTTTGGCTATATTTGAGTTCAGACCTATGAGTTCAAGTCCCAGTCAGAAATGCACAGTTTCACCTTGGTACCTTGATCTTGGACATTCAGCTTCACAGATTCAGGTGAGAAATAAATTTGTGTTTTTTATCAGCTATCTTGTCCATGGCATGTTGTCATACCAGTCTGAAAAGTCTAAAACATTTATGCTTTCACTACCTACTGATTCTATCAGATTAGAATGCAGAAGTCCTCCTTATAGCCAGTCTTGCAAAATCTCTCACTTTCCATTCCTTTGGGTGAGATTATGTATTTCCTTTAGTTTCTGTGAAATAAAATCTATATTTAATTGCAAGACAAGAAAAATTTAAACATAAAATTTTTCAGTCCTTTGGCTCCCTCTCTCCACACCATGTATTGTGTATCTGCTCTATGCATCCATCAGACTTCCCCCATTTGTAGAAATACTTGGTCAATCATAAGGCAGCATTCTCCTAGTATCAAGACAGCTCCTTAAAAAATAGCATTCCTTCCTGATTGTCTAAGGGGACACATGACCTACCAAGATGACATTTAGATCTGGATTATGTAAACTGTCAATAATACATCATTTCATATTTATCCCTCTTTCTCCAAAACTTATATAACTGTGCCTTGATTTCTAATGAGCAGAACAATTCTGAGAGCTTTCTAAGATGCCCTTCCCAGGTCATAATCCTCAAATTTGGCTCAAGCAAAATTTTCCATTTCTTTCTTCTATCAGCTGAATAATTTTTGTTGACACATGCTACTCTAGACATTCAGATAGAGAAACTCACAATTACATAACTCTAATTCTCGAGTATAAATACATTTTAAAAAAATTGAGAACAAATGCTTTAGACACTAGAAAATTGGCAGCAACTCAGACATCTTACTTTTCCTGTTGTAGCACTTATTCCCTTCCTCCTAACAGTATTATTAAAATTTGCCTACCTTTACAGCTGACTTCTTTTAAACTGTAGCACTGGAGAAGATTCTTGAGAGCCTTTTGGACTACAAGGAGATCACATCATCCAGTCCTAAAGGAAATCAACACTGAATATTCATTGAAAGGACTGAGGCTGAAATGGAAGCTCCAATGCTTTGGCCACCTGAAATGAAGGGCCAACTCATTGGAAAAGACTCTGATTCTAAGAAAGACAGAAGGCAGGAGAAGAAGGGGACAACAGAGGATGAGATGGTAGGATGGCATCACCAGCTCAATGGACATGAGTTTGATCACACTCTGAGAGAGAGTAAAGGACAGGGAAGACTGGAATATGGTAGTCCACGGGATTGCAAAGAGTTGGACCTAAGTGAATTAACAACAGCAAACCTAACCTACCACCTTAAGACGAAACGAAATGATAAATTAAACATAAAACAAGCAAGAAAAGAATGAAACAAAGATTCAGCTCAGTTCAGTTCAGTTCAGTTGCTCAGTCATGTCCGACTCTTTGCGACCCCATGAATTGCAGTATGCCAGGCCTCTCTGTCCATCACCAACTCCCAGAGTCTACTCAAACTCATGTCCATCGAGTTGGTGATGCCATCCAGCCATCTCATCCTCTGTTCACTTTTCCTCCTGCCCCCAATCCCTCCCAGCATCAGGATCTTTTCCAATGAGTCAACTCTTCGCATGATGTGGCCAAAGTACTGGAGTTTCAACCTCAGCATCAGTCCTTCCAATGAACACCCAGGGCTGGTCTCCTTTAGAATGGGCTGGTTGGATCTCCTTGCAGTCCAAGGGACTCTCAAGAGTCTTCCCCAACACCACAGTTCAAAAGTGTCAATTCTTCAGTGCTCAGCTTTCTTTACAGTCCAACTGTCACATCCATACATGACCACAGGAAAAACCATAGCCTTGACTAGACGGACCTTAGTCGGCAAAGTAATGTCTGCTTTTGAATAAACTATATAGGCTGGTCATAACTTTTCTTCCAAGGAGTAAGTGTCTTTTAATTTCATGGCTGCAGTCACAATCTGCAGTGATTTTGGAGCCCCCCAAAATAAAGTCTGACACTGTTTCCCCATCTATTTCCCATGAAGTGATGGGACCGGATGCCATGATCTTCATTTTCAGAATGTTGAGCTTTAAGCCAACTTTTTCACTCTCTTCTTTCACTTTCATCGGGAGGCTTTTTTTTCCTCTTCACTTTCTGCCATAAGGGTGGTGTCATCTACATATCTGAGGTGATTGATATTTCTCCTGGCAATCTTGATTCCACCTTGCGCTCCCTCCAGACCAGCATTTCTCATGATGCACTCTGCATATACGTTAAATAAGCAGGGTGACAATATGCAGCCTTGACATACTCCTTTCCCAATTTGGAACCAGTCTATTGTTCTATGTCCAGTTCTAACTGTTGCTTCCTGACCTGCATACAGGTTTTTTAAGAGGCAGGTCAGGTGGTCTGGTATTGCCATGTCTTTCAGAATTTTCCACAATTTGTTGTGATCCACATAGTCAAGTACATTGTAGCTGAATTTACTATTTAAATAATATTTTTTTCTCAAGAACATCAGTGGAATGTGAAAGTCTATATATTATTACAGAGGCGACTGAACTGCTAACAGCACTGAGAAATTATCATCCCTAGTGTAAAAAGGAATTGGAAAAAAAATCAAAAACCTTATAACCGTTTAATAGTACTATCATATTTATCATCACCACCATAAATTTTAGACACAATTTCTAATTTATTCTTAGATGACAGAATTTTATTTTTGATTGTGCTGTTTTTTGTTAGCCTCAACTTCAAAGAAATACTGATTTTAACATGTAGTCATTCAACATTTGTCCAAAGCATATAATGTTTCTCTACTGTAGACTTTAAGCATTTCATGCTAATCCTTTATCTGCTTTCTGCAGAGATATATTTTTTAAGACGTTAACTAATTATTTTTTGTACACTCTAAAATATAACTTTATGAAAAGGATGGCATTGAACTCTGATAATTTGTCCAAGATTTATGCTTTATTCCTTATGTATAGAAATTTAAAGAAGATGACTTTTTAGATTCCCTCTATTTTAGGGAACCATTTTAGGATTAAGGAAGGAGCATTGATATAATTACACTGTAATGATTTTAGTTTTATTGAGTGAATGCAGTCATGTCTGCTTGCATAGACTGGTAAATTATATCATAGGAGATCACAGAAAAGCAATTTGGGGTTAACATACAATGTCATGGTGAATCTATTTTCAACAAGATGGCTCATATATATTCAGCTTCATCACAGCTAACAATCCAGTATCATACCCTAATCTTATTTGGAGTTAATTTATCCAAGTGGCATCACAAAGAATACTTATTTCCACTATGCATTTTTCATAAACTGTAAGCTTTCTCTCACACCGACTTTGGATATAAACATAAATCCATTTACACAAAGACATTATTGGGCCTTAAATTTTGTTTCTTCGAGTCTTTTTCATATTAACAGTTGTTTTAGCTAAAGTTAATACCAGTAGCTCACTTTTGAACTCTAATATAATTTTTTAGCCATCTGAGAGGAAAATTTTATTAATTAACAACCAGTTCAGCTTGCCAAAATTCATCAAGTTCACTGCCTCTAAGATGGAAACTTTCAATATATAATGAAATCCCTGTGGAGAAATACATCAGAAACAGCTTTTACATCATGCTCATTTCAACAGTGACTACAAAATCTACTTACCTTGTGTATTTTTCACGATGAATGATACACAGGCCGCAATTTATTTGTAAAGATTTATTGAGTTTATTGGATGCTTAACTCTGTTGGCGTTCATCTCACTCAGAGCATCATTAGAGGCAAGGAGTGTTGATAGGCATGTTTACATCATCATTCTGAAAAATGTAATTATCACCTATAAGAAGACTTGCAGTGAAAAATTGCAGCTTCTGCCTTTACTGTTTAAAGTATCCCTTGGATATCTGTTTGAGAAAAAAAAATCAAAATGAAAATGTGCTATAGGGAATTTGATTTTATTTATGTCAATTTCCATCTAGCATCCTATTTGTGTAAGATTTTATATCTATTTTAACACAAGCACAGCCACAGCAAAGCTGTACATTATCCTGCTTATATACTATATATCATAGGATCTGTCAACATTTCAGAAATCCATAAACAGTTTATAAAATCCATAAAATTTGAAAACCATTTCTTATATTTGAGATATTATAGCATATTTTAAAGATAATAAAAATTGAATCATATATATATTTTATTATCACTACAAAATGATAGTTAGTTGATGTCCATCACTAGATAATTCTTCAAAACTACTTTTAATTATTATCATGTATTATTTTATTTTAAATTTGATTTCACAAACTAGTAAAACCTAGAAGAGTATATGAAAATATTTTTTCATTTTAATTTTTATGAGATAGGATTCTAGTTACTTTTGAGTAATCACTGTAATAGTGATACTATGTTTCTACTTATATTTCCTCTAACATTTATATTTTTCCTTTTTTTTTCCCTTAAGGCCACACCACTTTTGAAATTGTACCATGAAAAATGTGCAAGCATAGCATTTCCGGAATGACTTTTCTGGACATTTGCTCCCTCTCCTTGTCAATTCCAGTTAATGATCCTTCTCCATCTATATGGCAATCACAAAAGCAGTGACTGGCATGGTTTCCATTTCTGCCCCTGCCACAGCTTTTCAAGCCTCTTCATTCCTGTCCTCCCAGTGGATAATCCAAAATGGGCATCTGACCAGAGATTAATTAACCAACTACTTCAAGTAAGCTGTGGAATCAAACTGAAAGAAAGAAAAAAGCCATCCTCTTTAGGACTTTATTCTGTTTTTTAAATTCTAGTTAAGATCTCCCACTGTTCTTGGATCCGTGTTTTCAGATATAACATGTTAAAACAGTTTCTCTACCTCTAAGTCTTTTTTTTTTAATAACAAAGCATATTTTAATTGAAATATAGTTGACATATACAATATTCTATTAGTTTCAAGAATACAACATTGTGATTCACAATTTTTAAAGGTTGCACACCATTTAAAGTTGTTATAAAATATTGGCTATATTCCCTGTGCTACACGATATATATCTTTGTAGCATATATAATTTTTACATAAGTTTGTCCTCTTAATCTCCTACTCCTACATCCCCTGCTGCCACCACCACCACCAGACCGTCCATGCTGGTAAACATTTGTTTGTTCTCTATATGTGTCTGTCTCAGTTCTGTTATGTTCATTTGTCTTATTTTTTAGATTCCTCATAAAAGTGATAATATAGAATATTTGCCTTTCTCTGACTTATTTAACTAAGTATAATAATTTCCAGGTCTATTCAGGGTCTTTCAAGTGGCAGAATTTCATTCTTTTTTATGTCCTGAGTAATATTCCCATAAATAGATAGATAGCAATAAATAGATAAAGACATCACATTCTTTTTATCTATTCATCTATTTATGGGTATTTAGGTTGCTTCCATATCTTGGGTATTCAAGGATGCTGCTGTCTCTTAACAGTGGGGCAGATGAATTTTAAAATTATATTGTTTGTTTCCTCTAGTTTTGAGTTTTCTTGATACCAATAACCTGAAGTGTGGACTATGAAGTGTGGACAATATGCTTTATAATTAAGAAAAATTGTTTAATGGGGCAAAATCCACATAATAAAGTTTACCAATTGAGTGGCATTGATTATGTTTACAATGTTTTCCAATCACTACCTCTGTCTAATTCAAAACCATTTTCATCACCCGAAAAGGAATCCCTGTATTCATTACTGGGTCTCTCTCCCTCTTCTTCTCTCCTCATCCCTGGCAACTGCTAATCTACCCTCTCTGAATATAGATTTCCATGGTAGGGACATTTAACATGAGTAGAATCATACAATGTGCCTTTTGTCACTGACTTCTTTCATTTAGCATTTTTTTTTCAAGTTTCATAGCATGTATCAGAAAACCACTGCATTTTACAGCTGAAAAATATTCCATTGTTTTTATATACCACAATTATTGTATTCATTCATCTGTTCATAACCATTTGAGTTTCTCCACCTTTGGCTATCATGGAATTTCTGCTAATATGGACATTGTGTTTGTACAAGTGTTTAAATTCTCATTTTTAATTATTTTGAGCTTATACTTGAGTGGAATTACTGTGTTATATAATTTCATGCTTAACTTTACGAAGGACTGCCAAACAATTTCCGCAGTGGCTGAACCTTTTTCCATTCCAGCTTTGGTCACCTGATGTGAAGACCTGACTCATTGGACAAGACCCTGATGCTGGGAAATATTGAAGGCAGGACAAGGGGATGACAGAGGATGAGATGGCTGGATGGCATCACCTTCCTAATGTATATGAGTTTGATCAAGCCCTGGGAGATGGTGAAGATCAAGGAAGCCTGGCGTGCTGCAGTCCATGGGGTCGCAAATAGTCAGACATGACTGAGCAATTGAACCATACCAGCAAGTAAGAGGCATGGATCTTCCAATTTCTCTGCATTCTTATCAACAATGCTAGTGCTCCACTGTCTTGAAATGTATTCTAGTAAATGTGCAGTGGTATCACAATGTGGTTTTGGTTTGTATTTCCTCATTACTAAAGATGTGGGGCAAATTTCTATGTGTTGTTGGTTATTTGTGTATCTTCTTTGGAGACATACATGAGGTTTTAAAAGGAGCACAATATTTCTGGTACCCATATCATATTAGTCTTGACTAGGTTATGCTGTGGTTAACACAATCCCAAATGTCTTTACCTTAACATTAAGATGTTAAGAAACTTAAAAATGTCACTTGCAATATCTTACAGCATGAATTGTATCCATCTACTAAGATGGCTTCGGAGAAGGCAATGGCAACCTACTCTAATACTCTTGCCTGGAAAATCCCATGGACAGAGAGCCTGGTGAGCTGCAGTCCATGGGGTTGCACAGAGTTGGGCATGACTCAAGAGACTTAGCAGCAGCAGCAAGATGGCTTCTTTGTGGAAAAAGTAAGAAATCAGTGCTGTTAGAAGTGTAACATTATGTGTAATTGTGTAATATTGGTTGGTTTCTACTGTTTTTCCCAAGGTATCATACATGTTACACACAAATATAAACTTTGTTTCAATTTGCAAATAGAAATAATAAAATAAACTAGGAAAAATATAATAATTCAGGGTCTGTAAAAAAGGAAAAGGTCAACAATTTCAGGAGCATACATACGAAATATTTTCTGAGAAAGACAGACCCCCCAGTAAAGATGAGACTGGAGGTTTGTATCTGGTAATGACTTTCAGTGTAGATTCAGGCATTGACTTTCACTCGGCCTTTTTGGTAATATGAACCTCAAGATGGTCCCGTTTAGGTAAGAGAAAGCCTTGTGGGTGGAATATGGGTAAAGGCAAGGTAACATAGTGGCTTGGGTGGTGGTTTAGTTGCTAAGCTGCGTCTGACTCTTGCAGTCCCATGGACTGTATCCTGCCAGGCTCCTCGGTCCATGGGATTTTCCAGGCAAGGATACTGGAGTGGGTTGCCATTTCCTTCTCCAGGGGACCTTCCTGACCCAAGAAATGAACCCGGGCCTCCTGCATTGCAGGCAGATTCTTAAACTGGCTTTAAGAGTTGTGAATTAAAATAAACCAAGGTTGCATTTATCAGTATATAAATTTTTTGAAAAGACAGAAGAAAGTCCAATTTTTTTTTCCACTTTCTTTTTCCTTTGCTTTCTTTTTAAAAGCAAATTTAACTTCAAAAAAAAAAATGAATATGGTATAAGAGATTCTTTGACATTTTGAGCCTACCAAAGACTCCTGGGTCTACAATCTGTAATTAGCAAATGAGTTGAAAAATCTTGAAACTCCCGATGAGGGTAAATACATTTATGCCCTTTTCAAATGTGAATAAGAAGGAAAGTGGAGAAGAAAGAACTCTCAAAAAGTGGAATAAGAGGTCACAGAGAGTACAAACAAGAGAGATTTCCAAAAGTGGAGACACTGACGATCAGCCAATATCTTCAGCCTCTAAGTGGTGCCCACAAATATTTTTCAGAATTTCTAGTTTCCCATTTCTCTCTTGTTAATCGTGTGTTGAGGGTGGAGTATGAAGTTTCCTAACACTTGTCTTTTTGCTGTCTAATTATCTGGACCATATTTAACTTGATGGAGTTGCCGTCATAACAGCCAAAATTCCTGAACTTTGAGCTGTATATAAAGATTGGATTGGACTTTCTACTGTCTTCCTCCAGGGAATTGTTTCCTGATGGTTTAAACAAGTGTACATTAATTACACAAACTCTTTGTGACACTTCCCTTTCAAAGGTGGTGCTTAATTCACTTCTTGTTGAGCATTGACTTGATTTAGTGGTTCACCTCTACTTTGATGGGATTGATGCTCTGTCATGCCCAAGACTAAGTCATAAGAAGCTTTGTGTCTTTCCATTTGTTCCTCCTAGGTGACTTCCACTGGGGGAAAACTGCTAAGCCACAAGGACATTCACAGTCCTATGAGAAATCCAGGCAACCACTGTGTGGTTTAAGTATTTAGGTGACTTGTAGACCCAGGCACCAAGATGACTGAATTCCCATCAGAGACTCTGAGCCAGAACCATCAGAGAAATTTCTTTCGACCCTCAGGTACTGGGTGAAACAAATGTTTGCTGCTTTAAAGCTGCTAGATTTGGGAGCTGTTTGCTACATGCTAATGGGAAACTAACACAAGTTGCCTGTGCTCTGTTCAGGAATAAGAGATTAAAAGGGGCCCTAGAAAGGTTATATCTGAGTGGAAAAACACAAGAAACAGTATGAGTTCTACAAATAACTTTACCCTTTATATGGTTATCTTGATAGCTCAGATATTGAGACAGTGCCACATGGGGTGGAATTAGTCAGGNCTAGATTTGGGAGCTGTTTGCTACATGCTAATGGGAAACTAACACAAGTTGCCTGTGCTCTGTTCAAGAATAAGAGATTAAAAGGGGCCCTAGAAAGGTTATATCTGCGTGGAAAAACACAAGAAACAGTATGAGTTCTACAAATAATTTTACCCTTTATATGGTTATCTTGATAGCTCAGATATTGAGACAGTGCCACATGGGGTGGAATTAGTCAGGCTCTTTGAGTCAAGAAAGACTCCTGCACCTGCAGTGGGCTGCAAGGGATAAGTGTTCTCATTTTTTTCTTTTTCTTAATTAAAGTTTTGAGATTTAACCTTTCATTTGTTATCACGGATAGCTTATAGAGTTTAACATAACATAGATGTCCTATTCTAGTGAAAATGGAAACCAGGCCACAGTCAGACCCAAGAGTGAAGTCAACATTGAGAAAAAATCATATGGTCCCCAAACAGAGTCTGTGAAGCCCAGAGCCTGGGCTTGCCATCCTCCCAATTGAGAATTTTGTCAGGGATACTGTTCTTTAAGGGAAACAGGCTTTTTCTTTGCTTTCAGTTCAGTTCAATTCAGTTGCTCAGTTTGCCGTGTTTGACTCTTTGCAACCCCGTGAACTGCAGCACGCCAGGCCTCCCTGTCCGTCACCAGCTCCCAGAGTTCACCCAAGTTCATGTGCATCGAGTCAGTGATGCCATCCAGCCTTCGCATCCTCTGTCATCCCCTTCTCCTCTCGCCTTCAATCTTTCCCAGGATCAGGGTCTTTTCCAGTGAGTCAACTCTTCTCATGAGGTGGCCAAAGTATTGGAGTTTAAGCTTTAGCATCAGTCCTTCCAATAAGAACCTAGGACTGATCTCCTTTAGGATGGACTGGTTGGATTTCTTTGCTTTACATAGGTACAATTTTTTCTTGCAATGAGAACTTTCAAGATATACTCTATTAGCAAGTTTCAAATATGCAATACAGTATTAACTGCAGTCACCAATGTTTCCCATTACATCACCAAACTTACTTACCTCATAACTGAGACTTGTATCTTTTGACCACCTTGACTAATTTCTCCCATATCCATCCCCCACAGTCAGTTTTAAGGTCAATCTTTCAAGAAAAATACTCAGCGAAATTATATTACAGGAGCAATAGACACTCTTTGTTCCAGTTTTCTCCTGAGTTAATTCACAAATCATTTCTATCTCCTATAAATGATTAGATTGAAGTCATGATCAACCTGAGCAACCAGTTAAAATATATGGTCTTTTATTGCATGTTTTCTCCCAAGCCTCTTCCCACAATGACTCTGAATTTCTGCTCTGCTCCAGTTGGTGATCAGCAACAGAAACAGAGATCTTGAGAAAGACTATGAGGACTTAGAAGGCACTAGGCACTCCTGTATTTACAGATGCCCAGGTCATGAAGAGTGATGCCAGGGGAGCATCTCCCTGAGGCTCACAGAAAAATTTGTCGGCCCAGAGTTAACCACTGACAAGACTATGCTCCCAACGATGAGGTCCTGCAGCAAGGAGATGAAAAGCAAAAGTGATCATTCTGACCTATTTGAAAGAAAACAAGGTTTTACTTTTGTACTCCCAAAAAATGTGGGTTGGTTTGTAGTGCTTAAATTAGTGGTCTTTTTGGGATGCTGATAATTTAATTTTTGGCAGGAGGGACCCAAGTTGGTCCCTGGATGCTGCACAACGCAGAGGTGTGTGTCCATGAAAGATGAGCTTGTATAAGCGAACAGGCCACCAGGCTGCTGTCAGGCTCAAGCTCCAGGTGTTACTGGGTGGAGGAAGAGTCAGAGAGAAGCCCCCCGCATGGGCGGCCCTTGTGTGTTTTGGTAAAGACACACAGAAGAATCTGAAATCTTACCCGTGGCAAAAAAATTTTATTAATGAAAGAACAGAAAGAACACCTCAAGGGAGAGGTGAGCCAAGTCAAGAGAGGCACTGGCCCTAAAATGATGAGGTATAGGAGCTTTCAAGACAGGGTTTTTAAATATTCATCTAGGCGGGATTGGAATAACAGTTTTGATTGACAGTTGTATGTTAAATAACAACAGACTCTCTTGTACATTTCTTTCCCATAATTCAACCTGCTATAACGAGATCTGTGTATGTATAGAGTATTTATGAATCCTTTAAGGCTCATGGCTGCTTACGGTCACTTGACAGAGCTGTGCACTAAGGGTGCACACACTGGTGCTGGAAGTCTCTGGGGTTATTTTGTAGAATATCTGTGAACGCCCCTGGGTTGCACTGGGGCATGTCTGGGGTGAGGCTTAGACATCAGCTTGAACCTTTTCCAGCTTGGCCATCCCTCCTTGCTCTGCCTGACTTCCTGCCTAACAGTGAGGGGCAGCCGCAGTGTTGATGAAGCGAGGAGGCCTACAGAGGAGACAGGGCACAGTTCCTGCACTGGTTCATGAATGTGTCTGCCTTTCACAGAAGATTCTAGAGAGAAGACCCTGCCCCTCTACCTCCCCTCCACCCTCCTGTCCATGGAGCGGGGTCAGTAGTGGTCAGTGTTTCCATTCCACTAAAGTCAAACTCACTTCCCCTCGTGTTCCTTTGGCAGTGCCTGTGGAGCCCAGGCAGGCACAGAGAATGCTCATCACTTTCTCCACATTCCTTCTGCTTAGACCCATGGTGATCTCTGAGTGGCCCATGTATTGGACTTTGGAGCGTGACACAGTCCAGTCCCACCAGCTGCCTCAGTGAGGAAAGATAGGGGTGAGAGTGAACAGTCAGGGGAGTCCTGCATGTTCTTATTTCTCTCACCAGGGCTAAGAATGAACCTGAGTCATTTGATGGCCCTAGCTTCCAAAACAGGCACTGTGGATTCTTCCTCAGGGAAATGGTGGTGGGGGGCAATAAGAGTAGCTGAAATGTGCCACAAGATTTGAATTTGCATCACTGTTATAAGTGTCCTCAAGGAGCTCTGGAGTGTCCTCTGGAGATCACCAATAATTAAATGAGACTTGTCAAGGGTTCAACTGTCACCTTTAACTTTGAACTTGTTTTTAGATACACAGTTTTAACCAAGATAAGCAAGGTTTTTGTTGTTGTGTTTTTTTATGTGTTTATTTGTTTTCAAAATTAGCTGTTTTTTCTTATTATCTGTCTCCATGAATGTTAGTCATTTGGTCATGTCCAGCTCTATGTGATACAGCCCATGGACTGTACCCTACCAGCCTCCTCATGGGATTTTCCAGGCAAGAGTACTGGAGTGGGTAGCTACTCCCTTCTCAGGATCTTCCTGACCCAAGGAAGATTTTTCTACATAAATATTCTAATTTAAAAAAAAATCAAGAAAAATGTAGCTCTAGTTGTAATTTTTGCAGAAAATTATAAAGGTCAATGACAGAAGAAAAACTAAAAAAAATAGAATAACCAAGAAGATGAGATTATTAAAGATAAATGAGAGACTGTTATGGGGTTTGCAGCATAGTTACACTATAATCAGATGGAGAAGTTTACTGAGGCATGGAGGCAAGGCAGCTGAACTGCAATGCAGGTGCCAGACCCTCAGAGTCCTCAGCAAACAGGTGAAACCGTGCTGCTGAAAGTTGAGAACATAAAATTTTCTATACAAATTACTCTTCCATTTCTTCTAAGAAAATAAACATTTTAAAAAGTGTAGAGTGGTTTTCTGGTTGCAAATTTTCTTCAGAGATATCTGTATAATCTAAATATTAACTTGTACATTTTGTTTGGTGGGTTTGTATAGAATGCTTTGATCAGTTATATTATAAGTATACTAAAGTTATGCATAAAGCATGGCTTCTTTTGAGGTAACAGTTTATAAACAGAAATGCAAACTGAAGTTAGCAGTGAAGATATACACACAATGTTAAAAGAAAGAAAGAAAAAGTTCTTCAAGGATAATATTCTCTGTGAACTGAGAATGGGGAGATATGTAACAGAAAGCAATAAATTCTTTAGTAAAAACAAACAAACGAAATGTTTATTTGAATTTCCTTGAAAATTTGTGCCTTCTCGCTTTAACAGGTTCTGCTGCTGTTGCTGCTGCTAAGTCGCTTCAGGCGTGTCCACCTCTGTGCTACACGATGGATGGCAGCCCACCAGGCTCCCCTGTCCACACGACTCTCCAGGCAAGAACACTGCAGTGGGTTGCCATTTCCTTCTCCAATGAGTTCCATTAGTAACTTACAAACAATTGCCAAGTAGAAGTCACAAAGTGGTTGCAAGAAAGCACAGGTGGCCTGGCAGTGCATTTAACAGATTTGAGTAATTCATGCCACTCTTTTCTAAAACCCCCGAACTAAGAATTCTTTATTTAGTCTGTCAAGAAAGAACAGAAAACTATTTGTGAAACAAGCCTGTGCTGTGTTACAAATGATCCCAATTATAGTGAGTGAGCTGGACAGCATGTTTTCAGTTCAAGCCTTGCCACACATGCGGGTGAGAAAGCCGTTCTCCAACAAGGAAGCATTCCAGCTCTCCCTGGATCATTGTTTCCTGTAACAATCCCAATCAATCCATCACCCAGTTGCTGGAGACTAGGCCTCACAATTAGACTTTGTTAAAGCAGTGTTTATATTATGAACAACCATCAACAAGTGCAGCAAAAGAGTAAAAGCCTTTTCCATTCCTCCTTCCTTTCCTATAAATCTTGAAGCTCTCCAGGGGCCTCTCTCCTAAGGCACTTCATTGTTCTTCACAGAAGGGATAAATTTTCTATGTGCAGGTTTGTATAATGATCTCAGAATGAATTGTTGTCATTAGTCATAGCCTCTACACAAAACTCTTTATCTTGCTGAAGATATTTCGAGTTAAATTCCAAGAAACGGTCTTTGTTTGACTTGGAAATTTATGGAGAGGGAGAAGCAATTGACCTCTGTGTCCTTGAGAGAGGTAATTGAACGGGAGACTGTGGACTCCACTGAGTGATTCATTAATCATGGGAGTGATTCAAATGAGGAGGGAGAATGCTTTCTGTTTCACGCCGGGAAGTTGTTCCAAATAGAAAGAAACCGATTATGATGCGGCTATGTCTAAAACTGCTTCCTCCCCAAGGGTCTCTCTCCCCTTCCAAGCCCCTCTTTTGGTAATGACCCCTGTCCCCATCAGCTTTCTCAGTCGTGGTGGATCGGTGTGAAGGGACACAGGGGTATGCTGTATGCAGTCCTGAGGATCCCATCCTCTGCACAACACACAGCCAAGGTTGCACCAACACTCTCTTCACCATCAACAGAGCTAGGCATTGAACACCAGTTAACTTATCACTTGATACTTAATCTGTTGTAGCTTGCTTGTATCATCTTATTTAGTCTTTATATTAATCCAATAACTAGTCCCTTGGAGTAACTTCTGACCAAAGCACTGCCGTACTGACCAAAGTTCCACGGCGGGTGAGTAGGTGATCCCGGGGTGCCAGCCCAGGCTCACCAGAATCCCTGCAGGTGCCCGCTTTTCTTCCCACTGAAGACAGTCAGGTACTAATGGACCTCTGTTTACTGTTTGTCCTAATGTCTTAAAGATTCTGGCTCTTTTTCTC
>SJYV01051632.1:0-20085 GCA_006410875.1 Neotragus pygmaeus
TAGTTCTTCTTCACTTCCTGCCATAAGGGTGGTGTCATCTGCATATCTGAGGTTATTGATATTTCTCCCAGCAATCTTGATTCCAGCTTGTGCTTCTTTCAGCCAACGTTTCTCACGATGTACTCTGCATATGAGTTAAATAAGCAGGGTGACAATATACAGCCTTGACGTACTCCTTTTCCTATTTGGACCCAGTTCCATGTCCATTTCTAACTGTTGCTTCCTGACATGCATACAGATTTCCCAAGAGGCAGGTCAGGTGGTCTTGTATGCCCATCTCTTTCAGAATTTTTTACAGTTCTGACAAATAGGGGCTCCTGGTTTAGCCCCTATTAAATGTCTGCAACATACTAAAAATTGTACTGAGGAAATGGTGTGCACCAACCTGCCCTTAGCAACCTTTAGACTAGATCAATCAACCAATATGAGAACAACTACATGGTTTTAAAAACATCATAACACAAAACGAATTGAAGAATGATTTAAAGTTAAAAGATTAGAATGAAATTTCTGTGCCTTAGTAATAAGGCAGTAATCTGCAATCTGTAAGCAGTAGATTCGAAAGTATATATTTTTATATTTCATTTACAAATTGTTCACATTGAGCTTGAGATTTTTATAATGTGAAGGGAAAGTTGCTATTTTCCAAAGAGGCACAAATCTTCTTGACATATGAGTACTGGCTCTTTCCCTTCTCCTGAGCTGGTGTTTCTCTTGCTATGAATCAGAATAGCAGCCTGCAACAGTATAGCAAAGTTCAGGCACACTTAGAGGATACCTTCTCTTTTTTGTCCTGTCAAGTCAACTGGAAATAATAAAAGATGTTTGAGTACTAAGAAAATTAGAAAACAGCAACCTTTCTTGTAAAGAGAATTTGGAATTAAAAAAAGAAAGAAAGAAAGAAAAGGAACACGTTCAGCCTTCCAACTGTGGTATAGAGAAAGTTCAGTGAGTGTGTGTGAAATCGTTTTCAGGGTTTCCCTGTTTTCTATCTATCTTCATTTGATTAGTCACATGGGCTTTACTCAAGTAGAGTTAGGACACTATTTTTTTGTAAGAATTTTGTGTACTTATTTCTCCACATCTGTAAGTGTAAGACATACTTTGCATAGAATTTGAAATCCATCTGTGCACATCTTTAGCAAGCTACACCATAGAACTGAAAACATTAAATTTATACAAAGTGTGGAAGTGACAATGATTTCTCTAAAAGTGACTGATGGTGCATTGCCCCAGATGGAGTCTCTGGTCTCCTTACTGATCCAGGAGCAGGATGGATAACTAATATGAGCACAGAAACTTTTAGATTCACCCCATTTGCTGCAATTCTCAAATCAGGCGCTTGTTCTTGAGTTTTTGTTTTTAAACCATCCAGCTATTCTGACCCTCTGTCTCCCTCATGTAGAACAGGAATCCAAAAGGAGCTCTTATGAAGCCCTATATTTCATAAACTTTATGATCTTTAGATAGAGTTCACCTGAGTGGATAGAATTGAAGTGAGGAAATCAATAGCCATATACTCCTTTGTCCAGTGTATCAGGGAGTTAAGTCCAGAACTCCAGTTAAAACTAAAACATACAAAATAGGTCTGTCTCAGGACAACCAATGGCAGGACATTGGAGACTGCTGTCCCAGGCTACCTTCACTCCTGAAGCCAGCACACGCCAGGTCTCTAGCCTCCCCTGCATGGAAGGGTGGTCACAGGGCAGGATGGCAGCAGTTTCTTCCAAGCTGGCCCTAAACCCTCACGCCAGCTTGCAGCAGCTGGTGAGCACCCCGGGAGGCTGCCCAAGGCCTGTGAGGATGGCAGATGCCCCTCTGGTGACTCTGAATGGCTGTGCCTCAGAGACCCCTCCTCCCATCCAAGCACAATTGCCTGGAGGTCTTAACACACCTTGGGGACTGTTTGGTTGATTAGCTTTCTTTACTAATTGAGATATTTACCCAGAAAGAGCTGCTTACATTTATTTGACTATTAAGAACGTTTAATACAACAAGTCTATTTTTTAGAAGATCACAAAGTGGAGGCAAAGAGTGTGGAGATTTTATAGGATCAGTGACACAGTTAACAACATTGTTGGTACACTACTTGAGCATGTTTTATGGCCCAAGCTGCAGGCTCTAGTTGAATGCACACCAAGAGGTTTGTTGTTGTCCAGTTTCTTAGTCATGTCCAACTCTTTGCCACCCCATGCAAAGAGCTGCAGAATGCCAAGCTTCCCTGTCCTTCACCATCTCCCAGAGTTTGCTCAAACTCATGTCTATTGAGTTGGTGATGCATCTAGCCATCTCATCCTCTGTTGCACCCTTCTCCTCCTGCCCTCAATCTTTCCCAGCATCAGGTTTCTCACAATGAAGCTAACATCTGCATAAATATACTTGATGCTACTGACCTAAAACAGTCCTGCTGTGTGTGAACAATCCAACTTTTGATAAATTACAAATAATCCTCACCTTGAATTTCGTGTATAATAAGTTGGCCACATTTCACATTTGTCTCAGTGCTTTCTGATCCTGTCAAGTTTTCTTTCATTCTTTTATTAAAGACAGGAATGATATTTTCACCTGGACAAGTCCCTTTTACCGTCTCTCCCTTTGGACTCAAAACACTCTTCATTCACTGAAGAGTGCAGCTCTTTTTCAGGTGTCCTATCAAGTAGGAAGAATGGAAGAAGAGGCCTCAGAAGATGGAGGACAGGGAGTATCTTTACTACATGTTGTAACCTCATTATTATTTTGACAGGATTACTCCGCACTGGAGGCCAGGCAACTCAGTTGTATGGGAAATCATGTTGTCATACTGTTCTGTCTCCATCAAGTTCACAGCCACTAGCCTGAGAGGCCATGATATGACCTTCTTTCATCTTACAGGACATAATACAGAATTTCCTTCACCATTCACTTTCCCTGCCTCTTGATGGACACCTACTCTTCACACCTCCCATGCCTTCTCCCCATCCTTCTCAATGGTCACCCGACTTCCCTCCACTGAGAAAATAAAATGGTTAATGCAGGATGTCCACAGCTCCTTTCTTCACAGTTAGCCATCCACCTGAATCTGTGTCCACAGAGTTCGTTCTCTCCTATTAGAATACTGAAGCTAACATCTCAACTTGTTCACATCTCATTTCCTCTTGTTTACTTCTATCCAGCCTCTCTCTCTCTGATTCCCGTCTCCTGCATCAATAGTTTTTCCCCTACTCTGCTGGGTCACTCCTTAATTTTTAAAACAGCTTTATTATCCTTCCCATCAAAAGGAATTCTTTTGACACCACTGTGCCTCCCCCTTTTGCTTAAATTCTCAGCTCCTCTATGCAACTAATCTTCTTATAAAGTTCTTGCCACTATATACTTGTCATTTCCAACTTTTCTCCTTCAATTCTTTCCATATCTACACCAATCAGATTTTTGTCCTCTCCATGCTAATTAGCTCCATGTTGCTATAGGCTTTGTGTAAAACCTACAGGAATTGACACCACTGAGATTCATTCTAAATTCTGAAAAGACTCTTTCTGTGTGTCTTAATAGTGTGGTGAATTTATGTCTTTTGGTGGGAAATTAAAGGGGTTGATCTCAGGAGCTAGACCTTAGGTAACATTTTAAAGCAAGTCTTTGACTATATTTCTTTTTTCCCCTTAACTTCATGGCTTGTTTTGGCAAAATACTTATGGACACTATTTCCTTAATAATTTCAATATCAAAGTAAATTTCAAGATATGTTTTTTAAAATATTTTAAATTATATAAATATTTACAAAAATTAATAACATTCAGTAAAATGGATAATAGCTCCATTGCTATTAAGGAAAATAGCTATAGTCTATCAGAATTTCTATCTTTGTTATCCTTTATTGTCTGTGATGAATGTTGAGAAGCAGGGACAAAAGAGAACAAAATGCTGAAGCTGTGAGTTAAAGTTATTCTGGATGATTTAGCTAATAGAAAATACCTCATCAATGTGACTATAAATGCTATCAAAGAAAGGAAATGTACAATATTTTCAGGTAATTTATTTAACAACTACTGGGACACTGTGCCAGGTACTGATAATCTATCTCATTATCCAAATGGATGAAGTGAAAAATTTTGTATATATTAAATGTATATGGTGGCTTAGATGGTGGCAAGATATAAAATACACAAACGCCTGTTTACTTCCTATTAATATTCTAGCAATATAACCATAAGAAAACAGAATGGAAAAAGACACCATTCACATGATACCAGCCTCAGTGCAATATTGTCCAAGGTGTAGATGACAACATCCACGCCAGGCTGAGGGAAGGCAGGTACACGTTCCTGAAATCCTCAGGATCAAAATTTCAGCACATAGGCCAAGGAATCTGAAATTTTAAACTATTTTCCAGGTAATTTTTCTGTTCTCTAAAATTTAGGTTCCCTGACATAGTAAGTAAGAGGACACACATGATGTGAATTTGAGCAAATTACTAAAACTAGTTAAGCTTTTGTTTGTTTGTTTTTTCCCCTTCAAAAAACAAATAATGATAATATCCACATCATAAGACATTTTGGAAAAATAAATGAAATAAGATAAGTGAGTGGTTTGGGGCATTATGAGTAATTGTTGTTAAATATTGAATTTATATATTGAAACAAGAATAAAAAATATGTAGAAAGAAGCTTAAGAAGGAAAGACAATTCAGGTCTTAAATGAATAAAATAACCAAATTACTTAGGAATACTTTTTTTTCCCGAGATTTATTTATCTATTTTTGGGTGAGTTGGGTCTTCCTTGCTGCACATGGGATTTCTCTAGTTACAAAGAGCAGGGACGGCTCTTCACTGCAGAGTGCAGGCTTCTCACGACAGTGGCTCCTCTTGTCGCAGAGCCCAGGCTCAGCTCCTCATGGCATGGGCGCCCTCCTGGACCGGTGGCTGTACCTGTGTCCCCTGCACTGGCACGCAGACTCTCAACCACTGAGCCACCAGGGAAGCCCAGGAATACTTTTAAAATCATATAAACTGAGAAGCATACTATGTTCCTACTGGAATAGAGGTGGGGAAGACAAGGGGAAAGCAATATTTGTGAAGAAATAAACTTTTTCAAGGTTAATTTTTAAAATTTCAGATAGCTCTATACAAAATATCAGATAGATAATCTTGTAACAACAAAATGAAGTTAATGGTCATCTTAAATAACATACAGTGGAAAAAAAATCCAGCCCTTCCCTCACACACACACACACACACACGCACACACACACGCACACACACACACACACACGCACACAATGCAGAAGCAAGCATATAAAAGGTCACTTTCATTGCCAGACGCCATAATGCATAGTTATAATACAGTTAATATTGTATCACTATGAAACTGGGAAGACACAGTGATGAAATTGAAGAGAAAATGCAGAAATCTAAGACTGCAAGAAGATCCAACCAGTCCATTCTGAAGGAGATCCAACCAGTCCATTCTGAAGGAGATCAGCCCTGGGATTTCTTTGGAAGGAATGATGCTGAAGCTGAAACTCCAGTACTTTGGCCACCTCATGCGAAGAGTTGACTCACTGGAAAAAACTTTGATGCTGGGAGGGATTGGGGGCAGGAGGACAAGGGGACGACAGAGGATTAGATGACTGGATGGCATCACTGATTCGATGAACATGAATCTGAGTGAACTCCGGGAGTTGGTGATGGACAGGGAAGGCTGGCGTGCTGCGATTCATAGGGTCACAAAGAGTTGGACAAGACTGAGTGACTGAACTGAACTGAACTGAAGAACGAGATAACAGCATATGATAAAATTTTTTTTTAGGTCAATGGAAAAAATATAAATTACTTAAAGCATAATAATTGGATTATTGATTAAATAGTTAGAAAAAAGGAACCTTACTTCAAATTCATCTCAAAATTGATTAAAGATAAAATTAAACTATAAAAAATGAAATTGGAATGTAATGAATAAGTATGTTTGGAAGCATTCTGTATATTGTTTTTGTAGAAATAGAACATAGTATCAGAATTATCAATGACATTAGGAAGTCAGGCTTGATTAGTAAAATGTAAGAAGAAATAGGCAAGATAACAAGGAAGGGATGATGGAATATTTACAACCTTTTGATTATAAGAAAATGAGTCAAGAACATTGCAACAAGCGGAGAAAACAGCTGGCTAACATTAAGCCACATCAGCACCACAGATGGTTGCTTAGGTTACTGGATGCTCTCACCTTGCTTAAGTGAAGTTGCTCACGTCTGACTCTTTGTGACTTCATGGACTGTTGCCTACCAGGGTCTTCCGTCCATGGGATTTTCCAGGCAAGAATACTAGAGTAGGTTGTCATTTCCTTCTCCAAGAGATCTTCCTGACCCAGGAATTGAACCTGGATCTCCCACATTGTAAGCAGATGCTTTACCATCTGAGCCACCAAGGAAGTTCACTCACCTTGTTAATAATATAATAATTAGTAAACCTACAATCAAATCATTCAAAGGCAATAGATATTAATTAGGAATGGAATGGCAGGTAGAGCTCCAGGACTATCTATGGTCAGACCATTCTGAAAAATGCGCTCTTCTATCCAGTATGGTGGCCATAACCTATTTCCCACATCTTCTGTCTTAGATGGGTCTTTGACTTGACCTCTGCTGTTTCAGCACATTCTCAAACCTCCTAAAACCAAGGACCCTTTTAATTTCATGAGCATCCATAGCCAGCAAGGGATAGCCATGCAACAGGCACATGTACATGCACTTTCCTCCACATTGTTATTGTTAAAAGTATGCCCTCTTCCTAAAACTTCCATAATCATATCTACCTTCCAGAAGGTAGCAGTGTTTTACAAGCTCTCAGGGGACCTAATTAAAGAGTGGGTGGAAAAGACATAAATGAGAGAGATACTTTAACATAACAGTTTCTTAAAAGACAAATGACCCTTCCAATCAGCAAATAGGTACAAACTTTCTGTCAGTTTGATAATGGACATCAATAATTTTGACAATATGCGTATATTTTGATCCAGCAATTTTACTTTTTACCAATGTGTTTTATTGCAGTAAAATACACAGAACATAAAATTTGCAGTTTCAAACTTTTTTAAGTACCCGGCTCAGTGGTATTAATCATATTCCTAATATTGTACAACCATCACCATATCCATTTTCAGAACCCTTTTCATCTTGTAAAGTTGAAATTCTATAACCATTCAACAATTACTTCTCATTCTTTTCCCCAAGTCTTGGGCAACCACCATTCTATATTTTATGGCTATAAGCATGAGTATTTAGACACCTCATATAACTCAAATCATACACTATTTGCCTTTATGTGACTGGCTTATTTCACTAAGCATAATATCTTCAAGTTTCCTCTGTAGATAACGTGCTGTATAGCATGTTATCTTCCTTAAGGCTGAATTACATTTCATTGCACGTCCATACCACATTTTTTAAATCCACTGATTCATCGATGAATACTTGGGTTGTTTCCATGTTTTAGCTCTTGTGATAATGTCACTAAGAATCTAGGTATACCAGTATCACTTTGAGATCTTGCTTTCATTTTTGGAATATATATATATATATGGGTTAGAGTTAGGGTTAAGAAATTTCTAGATCATATGAAAATTATATTTTGGAGAGAGTGGGGGGAGCCACCATACTGCTTTGCTTACCACAGTAACTATTCCATTTTATGTTTCCACCAACAGTGCACAAGGTTTCCAGTTTCTCAGCAACATTTGTTTTCTGCCTTTTTATAGTGACTATCATAATGAGTTCAGTTCAGGTCAGTCGCTCAGTCATGTCTGACCCTTTGTGACCCTATGAACCACAACATTCCAGGCCTCCCTGTCCATCACCGACTCCCAGAGTTTACACAAACTCATGTTCATTGAGTAGGTGATGAAATCTAACCATCTCATCCTCTGTTGTCCCCTTCTCCTCCTGCCTTCAATCTTTCCAAACATCAAAGCCTTTTCAAATGAGTCAGCTCTTCACATCAGGTGGGCAAAATATTGGAGTTTCAGATTCAACATCAGTCCTTCCAATGAACACTCAGGGCTGATTTTCTTTAGGATTGACTGGTTGGGACTCCTTGCAGTCCAAGGGATGCTCAAGAGTATTCTCCAACACCACAGTTCAAAAGCGTCAATTCTTCAGCATTCAGCTTTCTTTATAGTCCAACTCTGACATACATACATGACTACCGGATAAACCATAGCCTTGATTAGACAGACCTTTGTTGGCAAGGTAATGTCTCTGCTTTTTAGTATGCTGTTTAGGTTGGTCATAACTTTCCTACCAAGGAGTAAGTGTCTGTTACTTTCATGGCTTCAATCACCATCTGCAGTGATTTTGGAGCCCCCCAAAATAAATTCTGACACTGTTTCAATTGTTTCCCTATCTACTTGCCATGAAGTGATGGGACCAGATGCTATGATCTTAGTTTTCTGAATGTTGAGCCTTAAGCAAACTATTTCACTCTTCTCTTTCACTTTCATCAAGAGGCTCTTTAGTTCTTCTTCACTTTCTGCCATAAGGGTGGTGTCATCTGCATACTGAGGTTATTGTTATTTCTCCCAGCAACCTTGATTCCAGCTTGTGCTTCTTCCAACCCAGCATTTCTCATGATGTACTCTGCATATAAGTTAAATAAGCAGGGTGACAATATACAGCCTTGTCGTCCTCCTTTTCCTATTTGGAACCTATCTGCTATTCCACATTGTTCTTAATGAGTATGAGGTGACAAGTCATTGTAGCTTTGATTTGTATTTCCCTAATAAATAGTGGTGTTGAACATCTTTCTATGTTCTTATTGGCCACTTGTATACCTTCCTTGGAGAAATGTCTATCCAATCCCTTGGCCTGTTTTTGAATCGGTTTTCTGTTGTTGAGTTTTATAAATTCTCTACATATTCTTTCTGTTTTTACTTTTCTTTTCTTTTTAATTTATTTTCTTTATTTTTAATTTTTTCCCAAAATTTCTTTTCCTTCAAAGCCTTGTGTCAAGGGCTGTCTTTCAACAGATAGCACTGAGAGAGCTGCTCTGCTATGTACAAAACCCTGACCCAGAAGCAGGTCGTTTACAAAAGAGTTCTCTATATCTGAACATGATTTGCTTATCTGATAGCTAATTTCAAAATATTGTCTCCCATTTGGTGAATTGTCTCTTTTACTCTGTTGATAGTGTCTTTTTATGGTGTTTTAATTTTTAAGTTTTAAGTTTTTTTTTTTTTAATAAATTCAGTGTGCCTATTTTTCCTCTTTTATCTTTGCTTCTGGTATTAGACCTAAGAAATCATTGCCAAATCCAATGTTCTGAAATTTTTGTCCTATGTTGTCTTCTTAAAGTTTTATTGGTCTAGGTTTTACATTTAGGCCTTTGATTCATTCTGAGTTAATTTTTGTACATGATGCTAAGTGTCCACCTTCATACGTTTGCATGTGGATTTCCAATTCTCCCAGCACCATTTGTTGAAAAGATTGCCCTTTCCCCACTATTGTCTTGGCATCCTTGCCAAAAGTTATTTGACCTTAAATTCAACATCTTACTCCTGGACTTTATTCTATTCCATTTGTCTATATGTCTGTCTTTGTACCAATACCACACTGGGTTTTTTGTTTGTTCATTTTGTATTTATTACCACACTGTTTTGATGACTGATTTTGTAGTAATTTTGGAAATCAGGAAATATGAGTTCTTTAGTTTTATTCTTTTCTAAAGATTGTTTTGGTTATGCAGGATCCCTTTAGATTTAAGGATGGGTTTTCCTATTTCCACAAAAGCCATCATTGGGATTTTGAAAAGGACTGCATCAAACACATAAAACTCTGGCTCTTCTGTGACCAAGGTGATTTGCTCTTCCATTGCCCCGTGGCTTCAGTTCGTCTCCAGCAGGAAGGCGAGGCTTCCTACTGGCACAGGGGGTGAGCTGGATCACAGTCCCCCAGTCCCCTGAACAGCATTCAAAGGAGGGACTCAACTTCAGGGGTCCTCAAAGGGACATATTTGGGAGCTGTGAACCCGGTGTGGCATTTAGAGGTGGCTGTTTTTGAGGGAATGCAAGTGGTGTTAGGGACTGAAGGGTAGGACTTTGAAGTCTGTTTTCTGAGCGTCCCTCAGAGGCAGGGTTTATAGAGACCGCATTTAGGGGGATGTCTGGGGCGACCCTTAGGATCCGTGTATGAATACTCTTGTCCATGGGGTAGGATTCGGTGTGTTTCCCAGGGAGAGAGGCAAAGATTGAGGTTCCTGAACTCAAGGTAGAATTTGGGGAGGGCTTGATTCAGGAAGGGTCCTGGTGATGGTGAGAACAGGCGGGACTGACATGGCATGTGGAGGTATCTAATGGCCTTTGTGGCCTCTGCTTCTGTTATGGTGTCTTGGGTATTAAAGGCTGAGAGACCGGACACATTGGGGCTCACATGTTGTTTTAGGCAGAGGAGCCCCCAGCCCAGGCTGTAGAAGGGACGCTGGAGCCCAGTGTGCTGGGCTCTTTCCTAGGGGCCAGTGTCACCGGCTTTCCTTTGCCATGGCTTCATTCACTATGCGTGAGGAGATGGGCAGTTGAGGGAGATCATTTTCGCCCTTTTCGCACCTGGTTCGTTGGAAGTATCAGCTTGTGAATTATTCACAAGGGAGTGGTTCATTTTACTTAAGGGGTGTGCTGAAAGGGGCATCTTGCAGTCTGCCGGGCAAATTTAGATCTCACTGGTAAAGCATAAAAAGGTAAGTAGTGGCCCGAGTTTTCTGTGGCTTGTCTGGGGGCATTGTGCATAATTCATGAGGGGCGTAGCTTTGGGGGCTTCATCTGCATGATCAGCTGTCAGCCTTTCCTTAGAGGTTTCAGGATTTAAGTTTTGCATATTGCGAAGGGATGAGGCCTGGCACATTGTTCATTTGTTGCTGCCCGATAATCCCAGATTATCAACAAAGACTCTAGATTCAAGTCAACTTGATCCTTGCCAGCTGTGTGATCTTTGGTAGATCCGTGAACTTGAAAAAAATGAGTCTGATCATAATGGTGATCAGGTTAGTTTGCACTCATTTAGCAGCTTTATTAGACCATTTAATCCCCACAACAACCCTGGGAGGTAGGTTATTATCGTCCCACTTTATAGATAAGGAAACTGGGACACCAGGAGTCTAAGTAATTTGCTTAAGGCTACTCACAGTCAGTGAGTGCTGAGCCAGGATTGAAATCCAGTTAGTCTAGTTCAAGAGTCTATAGTTTTCAATACCATGATGTCTCTCTCCCACCCACCCCATTCCCTGGTACTTTACTACTGTTAGTCATAGAGCACCAGGTGGCCAGGCACTGTTCTGAGCCCATTTAAACTTCATCACAAGGTAGGTGACTATTGTTCTCATTTTATAGGTGGGGAAACAGTGGCCCAGAGACGTGTCTGGTCCCAGGTCACAAAGCTAGTCATCAATGGGTGGAACTGATTTTTGTGATGATTTGAGAACTCAGGTGGTCTCCTTTGATCTGAGACCTGAAGGAACTGATTCTCTGCTCTGCATTCCTGAGACAAATGGCAAAATGCTTGGAAAGGACTCCCCAAAGGAACCACCACATAGCAGGTAATCGGTTAACATGATCTATTACAATTAAATAGAAACGTAGTGGGTGTTTATCGTGTGCCTGGGGCTTTGGTATACAGTTGTATCTCTGGTGACCTGGTATTCTGTGCTACCTATTTAATGAACATTGGTGGCTTAGTGCTGTTTTACAGTGAAAGCCTGGAAGGGTATTTCAAGGCATTATTTTTTAGATAGTGCCCCAAGTTGGGAGTTTCTCTGGTGTCTGGGTATACCCTCACCCATAACTAATTTTATATCAATACAAAATATTATATTTACATGTTACCTTTACATTAATACTTTAAAAATGTCACAGTGCTCTGTGCCAACACTGCTCTGAGTTTATTTCATAGTTTATACTCTGGTGACTCAGAGGTTAAAGCGTCTGCCTCCAATGTGGGAGACCCGGGTTTGATCCCTGGGTCAGGAGGATCCCCTTGAGAAGGAAATGGCAACCCACCCCAGTATTCTTACCTGGAGAATCCCATGGATGGAGGAGCCTGGTAGGCTACAGTCCACGGGGTCGCAAAGAGTCGGACACGACTGAGCGACTTCACCTTCCTTCACCTTTATACTCTCTGGTTTTCATAGTGACACATTTTTGCCTTTATGATGTGGGTGGGTTCTACTACTACCTCCATTTTACGGTTGTAGAAGCTGAGGCAACTGCCAAACACAGGTAGTAAACCTGAATTTGGGTGGACCAAAGCAGCTCTGGTTCAAGTGCAGTTAGCTAACGGTGGGGAAGAAGCACCTCCACTTTCCCCTGGGTTTCCCCTCTGGCTCTGCAGCATCTTTCATTATTCATGAACAGGAAACGGTGATCATTTTGCCTTGGCTGGAATACCATAATCCTTACTTGCTGGGCAAGGGCTGTCTGGAGTATTTCTGTCCATCCAGCCTCATGCATAATTCATGAGTAACTGGATGGAGCCTTTCTTGACCTCTCTGAGTTTCCAGGTTGGGCTTCTGCAGTATCACTATTCACTATTCATGAGCCAGGTGAGATTGTTTTCTTGTGTTAACCCTATTTCCCTGTTTACAGGGTATTAGATGCAGCAGTGGGTGGACCTGTCTCTTTTGTCCTTGCCCACCTTATGCATTATTCATGAGATGCAGCCTCAGTCTCCTTGGCTTCCAGGCTCATTATTCATGAGCATTGGGGTGTGGCTTTCATGTTTCAACATTGGCTTTCTGGTTGCATGGTGTTAGCCAACCAGCCACCTGGCCTCACGCATAACTCATGATCAGGAAGTGTTGTTGGGAGCCGTGTTAGGCATTACTGACAAAATGGAGGCACAGTCCCCAGCCCCCTCTCCTCATCCGCAGGTGTGAATCCTGGGAAGAAAGAGTTAGGCCTTGTAATTCTGACTTGTCTTTTCCTCTCCTCAGCTGAGCTGACTGAAAAGGAATATTAAGGTGCTAATTGTTCTTGAGAGGAGCGTGAGAAGGCACAAAGCCTTCTGCAGCATTGCTCAGAAAATAATTCATAATCATTGACATTTGTTCAAGGACTTTTACGAAAAACTGTTCCAGGATGAGCACATAGGCCACAGCTTGAGACCATGGGAGAGATTGATATCTGAAGCCTATTTGCAAGGAGAATATTTGTGGCAAAGGAGTTTACTGAATTTAGGGCTTAGAAATAATTAAAACAAAAGTTAAAGATTTAAGGAGTGTTGTAAAGTTAGTATAGTTTACTATAGCTAATAGAAGTTAGGAATTTTTAGAGACACTATAGCTAGAAGCCTTTTTAAGAGATAGTGAGCTCAGTATGTTAGGGGCAAACAGGACTTAGGAAGAGAGGTAGTAAACTAAGGAATGTAGCATGAGTTACAATGTAATCACTGTTAGAACCATACCGCCACACTGACGCCATGACAGGCTTATGTGGGGTGTACTAGGCCAAGAAAAATTCCTGAGTCATTCTGTAAAGATCTTCCGGGATGACATGATAGAGACCCAATCAGAAATCAACTCCACCCACCCATGAGACGAGCCAATCCCTGCGAGATACAAAGCCCTAAACCCGCACGCGCGCACTGTTTAACCAATCAAGTTATGCCAAACCCTTGTCTTTGTCTAAAACCTATAAATACCCCTGTAGCTCTCGGCTCGGGGCCCTCTTGCCTCTCTGCTGCTTCGGAGCTGGCGGAGTGCCCTAACTCGAGTTAGAAATAAAATTCCCTTCTTGCTTTTGCATGCTGTGGTGAGTTGATCTGTCCGTCTGTGTGGGGACCTGGACCTGGAGCATGACAATCACAAGTTAACTATAGGACACATTAGAGGAGGTAGATAATAGACAATAAGGCTGGTTCTGAGAGAATCACTGAAGCAGGAACTCTGTTTGAAGAGCAACAGTGATTTATGGAGAAGTATAAAAGAGAATCTTAAACTTGAAATAAACAGGCAGTCCGAAAGACAAGTGGGAGAGGCTGCCTCGTTCGCTGACATCGTCCACCTCTTCAGGTTGAATCCCTGGCTGCTGGAGTTGGACCCCGGCAAGTGTGTCCTTGGCAGCCTTCCTGGGTTTCCATGGTAACCTGGCTGTAACAATGTATTCATTATTCACGTTTCCCCGTGTGCCCTCTCTGTCGTTTTACCTGTTTGCCTAGTTACTGCCAGAGTGGCCACCAGATGGTGCTATTCCCCTTTGAATGAGTTACAAACGGGCCCATCATACATGATTCATTAGTGGGCGCAGCCTGCCTACACAAGGGTTTCTGGGGGTGGGGCCCAAGGTTTTGTTCCGGCCTCGGGCTGCGGCCGCCGTCCTGTGTCAGCGACTGCGGAGGTGAAGGAGGTGGCAGAAACGAGCAGAACCACTACGACCCTGGGAGAAGTCGGCAGCGGCGATTCTAGGTGGCAGAGGCGGCGGGGAGGAGGAGGAGGAGGAGGAGGATGCTGGCCGGGGTTGGCTTCGGCTCCTGGAGGAGTTGGCGGCGGCGCGGCCCGGGGAACCGGCATTGGTAACAAATGGCCTTTCTCAGCGCCTTGGCCGGGGCAGAGGTTTCGGGATTGGATGGTGTTGGGCCGGTGCTGGACCAAGCTAATGTGGAGGCGGGTGGTGATGACTCGGACGGAGGGATCGTTGAAGAGAAGTGGTGGGTACATTTTGGGTGGGGCCGATATTCCCCATCTGGGACCAGCCCAGTCCCTCGGGCTCCAAAATCTGACCTTAGGCTCAGACCTCCAGAATCTGCTATTAGAGACTCAGCCAGCATTCCTATCAGGGACCTAGCCCTGTCCTGCGTCTTGCATGGCAGATCGGAACTTCCCCCAGCAATGGAGACTTAAACGGGATCGACATTCCTGGTCAACGCCTCCTACCAGAGTATGTCATTAAAGACCTGCCCCCAGAATCTTTGTTAATTCACCCTTCGTTCTTCAGAATTTGTCATCGCAGCTTCCAAGAGGGGCCAAACCTCAGGGAGGGTCCATTTGATTTCATTTAACCTTCTCTAGCATCTTCCTTCAGAGCCACCCTCCACACGCACACGCGCACACACACAGACTGCCCTTAGAGCTTTCAAGGAGTCTAGACGCTGTAAAAGGCTATCTGTGCTTGGCCTCCATGTCAGAGACCACTCCTCCACATCCCACAGGTCTCCCAACCCACCTTGGCTCTAGCATCTTCCCTCCAAAACCCTTCTGGGCCAGCATATCTATTCAGAGGTCCACTTCAGCATTCACCTTTAGAGACTGCTTTCATTCCTAGAGTCTGTCCTCAAAGTCCTCCTTTATTTTAAGAGAATGCCTCCTTTTTTCTTGTGGTCCCAGTATTCCCTTTAGAGACTAACCTTTGCGAGCCTCAACATCTCTCCCATCAGACACTCCTAACTCCCAGTATCTTCCCTCAGCTTCCCAGGGGACCAGACACCAAGGAGGAATTGTTTGGACACATAATCCTCCATCAGAGATCTCTCTGCTGGCCTCTGCCATTGCAGACCGTATTGGCTAGCCCCTTGCATCAGAGACTTGCCTCTCAAATTCCACCCTTCACTCAACCTCTGCGTTCAAAAGCCAGCCAGGGTTCTAGCTTTTCTCAGATTGATTAAGGTTGCATCAGGCCTCAGAATCTGCCTCAGAGCCTTTCAGGATCCCAACATCTTCATTCAGAGTTTCAGCTTCATAGAACCCCAACATCATTGTCAGTTGTCCCTTCCCACAACAGATCCAGTTCTCCACAGGATAGAAAACCCCTCCTCGGTGCACCAACTCAGAGCCTCCATGAGCTTCCACATAACTGGTCAGAGAAACGCTGCTCACTGAAATCTTAAGGGCCAGAACTGTGTGGGCTCAACCTCTCCTTTCCACTCCTCAGAGCAGTTACAGTACCCAGCATGTATCAATCAGAGATCAACACGAGGCCTTTGTGCTCCATTAGAAATCCCTCCACAACCCCACCCTGGGCCTCAGCATCCACCCTTGTAGCCTCCTGGATCTCTGACATCAAGGTCAGAGACGCCTTTTCCCCTGCAAGTCTTTGTTAATTTTGGTCAAAGATTTCCCTCTGCCACCAGTGTAGACCCCCAGGGCCCCAGCATCCTCCTCATGGAGAGCACCCCTGCCCCCAGACCCCATCATCTTCCTGAAACTTCCTTGGGCCCCAGAATCCCCCATTCATTCCCTGTATAGCCACTGGGGCCTCCAGTGCAATTTCCCCACCCTTTCCTGAAAGCTCCTTTCCAAAGACCTGGATTTGAGTCTTAACAACCTTGCCCAGTCACAGCCTAGCTGTCCACCACAGCCACCCCACCCCCGCCCCCAACCCCAGACTTCTAACATCCCCTCTCCTGTATCCCTCTGATCCGCCAGAGGCTCAGGCAACTGCTTCCTGATGCTTCTTTTTTATATTCCTAGGGATTTCTCAGTTAATCCTTCTTAGGAGGCTTGACAGGCCCCAGCATCCTGTGTTCTACCTTCTCCCCATGCTGATGACTTGACCCTGTGGCTGCCTACTCTGAAGCCTGCTCCAGGGCTACTACCTCAAACCATCTCTGGTTTGGGTGGTAGAGAATACTCAGGCTTCAAAACCAGCAATTTGGAGATCTCAGGCAAGTTCTGAAGTTCTCTGAGTCCTGGTTCAGGTTTGTCTAACATTTGGTAGTACATGTGTCCTAATTGGGGCCTGAGCATGAGAGAGAAAAAGTATTGATTTTATACTTGTGATGGAGGATCTTTAGATCTGCTCTGGGGTTTTTGCCCCAGACCCCTTTCTGCTTTCCCTGAGACTGGCCTGTTCCCAATCTGTGTAATTGAAGCCCTCTCTCAGACCATCTCCTGAAACCTGCTTAGACCCTCACTACCAGTACTAGGGATCCAGATGTCAAAGTCTAGATAGCAGAGATCTCTCTGGCCCTGGACCATTTTTAATTTCAGGTGCAGGGAGACAGTGTGTGCTCAACAACCAAATCAGTGGCAAGGCAAGGAGATTAAGTAATGGAGACCTCTCTGGAGGTGTCTGGGGAGGAGCTTAAGTCACTGAGTTCTGACCACAGACTTTGACTTTTTTAACCTCCCTAGCAGCCCCCTCCAGTGTTCTTGCCTGGAGAATACTGAGGATGGGGGAGCCTGGTGGGCTGCCATCTATGGGGTCACACAGAGTCAGACACGACTGAAGCGACTTAGCAGCAGCAGCAGCAGCAGCCCCTTGACTCCACTCTAGTGTTCATGCCTGGAAAATCCCATGGGTGGAGAAGCCTGGTAGGCTGCAGTCCATGGGGTCCCAAAGAGTCGGACACGACTGAGCGATTTCACTTTCACTTTTCACTTTCAAGCATTGGAGAAGGAAATGGCGAAACCACTCCAGTGTTCTTGCCTGGAGAATCCCAGGGACGGGGGAGCCTGGTGGGCTGCCATCTATGGGGTCACACAGAGTCAGACACGACTGAAGCGACTTAGCAGCAGCAGCAGCAGCAGCCCCTTGACTCCACTCTAGTGTTCATGCCTGGAAAATCCCATGGGTGGAGAAGCCTGGTAGGCTGCAGTCCATGGGGTCCCAAAGAGTCGGACACGACTGAGCGATTTCACTTTCACTTTTCACTTTCAAGCATTGGAGAAGGAAATGGCGAAACCACTCCAGTGTTCTTGCCTGGAGAATCCCAGGGACGGGGGAGCCTGGTGGGCTGCCATCTATGGGGTCACACAGAGTCAGACACGACTGAAGCGACTTAGCAGCAGCAGCAGCAGCAGCCCCTTGACTCCACTCTAGTGTTCATGCCTGGAAAATCCCATGGGTGGAGAAGCCTGGTAGGCTGCAGTCCATGGGGTCCCAAAGAGTCGGACACGACTGAGCGATTTCACTTTCACTTTTCACTTTCAAGCATTGGAGAAGGAAATGGCGAAACCACTCCAGTGTTCTTGCCTGGAGAATCCCAGGGACGGGGGAGCCTGGTGGGCTGCCATCTATGGGGTCACACAGAGTCAGACACGACTGAAGTGACTTAACAGTAGCAGCGTTGAACACATAGGTCACATTGGTAGTATTGACATATTTGCAATATTAAGACTTTGAATCCATGAACAAGGGATATGTTTCCTTTTTTTTTAAATAATTTCAGAAATGTTTCATAGTATTAATTGTAGAAGTTTTTCACCTCTTGGCTAATTCCCAAGTATTTTATTACTTTTGATAATATTGTAAATGAAATTGTTTTGTAATATCCTTTCAGACTGTTGATTGTTAGTACATAGAAATGCAACTGATTTTGTGTATTGACTTTGTATCCTACCAACTTTACTGATTTTCCATTCTTTCACTTTCAATTTTTTGTGTCTTTGAATCTAAAGTAAGTTTTAAGTATACAACTTACAACCAGACCATGTGTTTTCATCCATTCTACCAAACATTTTCTTTTGATTGGAAAGTATAATTGTTACATTTAGTAATTATGGATACAATGTGACATCTGTCATTTTTCTATTTGCTTTCTATATGCTTTACAGCTTTTTCTTTTCTTTTTGGTCTCTCATTTCCTACATCACTCTCTTATGTTTAGTTGATTTCTTTGCATTGAAATGTTTAAATTCATTCTCAATTATATATATATTATGCAGGTATTTTCTTTATGCTTACCATGGGAATTATATTTCACATCCCTAACTCTTTAAATTTATATTACATTAACTTCAATAACACAAAAAGCTCTTCTTCTTTGCAACTCTATCCAACTTTATTCAACTTTATCCCTGTCCCTCTCAGTTATCAATGTCAAAAAAAAAAATGCATCTTCATACATTTCTTCATGCCCCAAACCATAAACTAATAATTATTTTAAATGCATTAGTTTCAAACAAGATTTGAAGTTGCAAACCAAAGTTACTGCTGGGAGCCAGCATGAGGAACTCCACCCATGGCAAATGTCATGAGGAAGGAGGCTCGGCATTACGCAAAGGCAGGATTGAGCCTCAGAAGATCCCCTGTTCCCGAGAATCTACCCCCAAAACCAGAGTCTGCCTACTTTACTGTTTTATGCTCTCACCTAAACCTCTGACTTTATTGGGGGCTGTCCCCCACCACCTCTCTCGGAGAAGGCGTTAACTTGCAGCTCCAGTCAATAAAAATTCCTGGGCGTGACAAGAGTGTTTCAACTTACAAACTCCTCTGAAGGTTCTCTAGCCTGCCTGAACAGGTTCGTCCAGCCACATGTGATTGTTTACAGCCTCCCAACCGTGAGAGGCATGAGATGCTTTAAACTTTCTAAATACAGATTCTTTTGAGAAGTTGGAAAATTATTAGTATAGTATAGTGGGTTGATTATAAATTATATTGGTGAAGGGTTTTTCATTTGTTGAGCCAATATTTGCTGCTAAATCTCCATATTCCTTGCCCTTATAATGAATATAACTAGCATATAGGAGAAATAAATATTAAACTTTGATATTAATTATGTTAAACCTTAGGCTAAGTAAATTCCTTTCTTGATTATAACTCCCTGCACCCTCACCCTATAGGAATCCAACTTTATCTGGTACATTCAGAGGGTGGTGCCTAGTTTAAGGAAAAATCACCCCTTGAAAAAAATAAGTTTTCTGGTTGACTGATCGTTATCAGAAAGGGCCATAAAATGTCAGCAGGCCTCATGGCCAGAAGATGATGTAAAACCCCTAAGACCTTTGTATACTTTTATATGAAGCACCTGATTTTGACAAGGGTCAGGTCTGCTGACCCCGCATGACTCTGTATTCATCCCTATGTATAACAAAAAGTATATAAGCAAACCTGAAAATAAAGAAAACCAATCAGTTTCTGGAAAGACTGATTCCCCCATTTCATTCTTTCTTTTCCCTTCTGGCTGAATTCCCATCTGGAGCATGGATACTTGCCAAGCCTGCTAATTTTTCCTGGGCTTCTAAGACCCATGTGAGAGGGAGCCCAAGGCAGGGCACTCTCCGCTATTCAAGTGGGTGCTGGTGGCCTATGTAGGTGGTGGAAACTCCTTGTCTTGGAGTTTTATTGGTATTCCACGTAAGGTAAGTTATTTAGCTTCTTTTTCTCCACTAATTTTCCTACTATACTATTCTTTTCTAATCT
>SJYV01051633.1:0-10883 GCA_006410875.1 Neotragus pygmaeus
TGATTTCCTTTAGGAAGGACTGATTTGATCACCTTGCAGTCCAAGGGACTCTTGAGTCTTCTTCAGTATCACAGTTTGAAAGCATCAGTGCCTTTGCTAGTGACATTTGCTGCCATAGCTTTTTCCTCTCACTTTGATGAAATCCTAGCATTTTTTTCAAGTCCCAGATCAAAGGTACATCCTCTGTAGAGCTTTTTTCATAATCAGACAAGATTAATTATTTGTAACTCTCTGCTATATACACAGATCCCTGTACAGATCCCAACTGTTGGGCTTATCAAATCATAGTAGAGTTTTAAATGTCAGTCTCAAGCCATCAATTGTGGAACTCTTAAAGCTGAGCTGAGCTTTTCTTATCTGCGTCTGTTATCATTAACACTTCACACGGTGTCTGGCCCACGTGATCACGGAGTGGCAGAATGGTTATGGTGAGTCAACTCTCAGGGATTACTCCACAGGCAGCTTTTCTGTTCCTTTAGTTTGATATGCTTTCCAGAAAATAAAGTTTCCAGGAATGCTTATTGAAATGTTAAGATTGGTAAACCATAATTCTTAGGCACCATTGATTCTTTATCAGTGGTGTGAAGAAGTTAGAGAGTTATTCATTTCACTCCCTACCTGTCCCACTCTGGCACAAGTTATGCTAACTTGTTAAAAGCTTGGTCACAAACAATATTAAGCTTTCCTTAATCTGGAAACCAAGATACATCTCTTTTTCTTTTTCCCAAATGAAATCATTGCTGCTGAAACTTGAATCATTTATCTTGTTACTCAAGGGCACAATCTTTTGTGCTAAAGCACTTAGGAACTAATACTTAGTACTTTTATGTAGTGATCAGTTCAGATTCAAAGATATGCCCTATAACTTGAATTTCCAGTCAGAATCTGGCTTATGAATAGGCTGTGTGAGTAGAGTTTCAGGTGGGAAGGTGTACTGAGCAAACCAATAGAATATGTAATAGAATTCTAAATATGTTTTAACCACCTTGCCTTCTTGTTCATTTAAAATTGCTTCTGGATTGTCATGGTGTCAGTCATAATGCCATAAATAGCTCTATAATATTTTACTTTAAAGACTAATAACTTTTTAATTTTGCTCTGATGTTAATTTTTACATTATAATCTGCAAAACCAATACATGAACAGATTTGGAAATTATAAGTTAACTTGTCTGTTTACTAAGATCAGTTTTTTATATGCCATCAATGATTCATGTTTAAAAATTGACATGGCTTATGATGATATATTTTATAGGTCAAAATAGCTAGCAGTTACAGTTTTTGAAAGTGATTTTATGACTTGGTATATACATGTGATATTTACTTCAAATAATAAAACTAGGGCCACGTGTCAAATTTGCTTTCTAGTTTTCAACATTTGTTCATAAAAGTTTGAGGAAACAAATAAGAAATGCCTTTCTTAAAAATATCTTTATCTTATAAATAAGATACAGGACATATAGCCATATATTCAAGTTTTTCAGTTCATTCTTGCCAGCGGCAATTAGGAGCTAGTGTGTGTTTCTTACATAAGGCAAATAAATGTGCTATAAGCTTTTCCAAATGAAAGAATTTGTTCTGTGCAGGCTTAAAAAAGACCTGCAGCTAAAGTAAAGTCTAAAAGATGGATATTTCTATTTTGAAAGAAAATCTGGAATCTTACAATAAGAAGTATATAAAACATGAATGATTTGTTTTGATTCATACAACAAATATTTATTGTTTACCCATATATATCTTTTACATATTTATAGAACATAGGATTTGCCAACAATATTGATGGCTATTCTTAAAATAATCCTATGGGCTTACAGTGGAGACTCTTGATTGATCCTAAAGAATAAGATTGTGGTACATTTTGATCTTTTATAACATTGCCATTTTTTTTCAGCTACCTTTTCAGAAGTCACTTTGCTTTTTGAAGTAAATCATTGCATATATGATTGACAATTATGTTATATACAGAATTTAAAATTTTTAGTTTATATACTTTTATTTTGCTAGAATGCCTACAGGTCTATATAACAACTGTATACTGCACATACTGTAATTCTTTGAAATCTTTAAGAGATCCTTATAAATGTATTGTATTTTTCTTATCTGGTAATAGAGATTATAATTTTGCCTTTTATATATTAACTTATTAGGAAAATTAAATAAAATATGTCAAAGCACTTAAAATGAAGTACAATAAAATTAAGATAGCTATTCTTAATCATAATATTAATCTTGCTTTAATGCATACTAATCTTATTTCAAATATGCAGAATTGTGTTTTTATTTCTATGGTGTGATAATCATATCAGGAAATGCATGTGGAAGAGGGGAGGAAAGGAAGGGAGAAGAAAGCAGGGAAGGGAAAGAGAGGGAGTGGGTATCTATTGAATTTGTATTATATTAAATGTGTTTGGTTTTTCCAGTATGTTTACTCATTTTATTCTTGATGTTGATTTAAGCAGTACTTTTATCTCTCTTATGTAGATGAAGAACTGAAGACCATAAACTTTACATAACTTTTCCAGGACCACATTGCCAGTAAATGATCATATCGGTTTAGATCTAGGACTCTCTGACCAGTGGCTTCTGGCTCTGTTGAGTCTTCTCATTGTCACACTCAACATGACATTCCTTAGTAACTGTTATACACTGTCAGCAAATTCTGCACCTCTATGAAATATGAAATGTAATAGAATGCAACAGTACAGGAAGCATAAATTTCTTTTTAAATGCTTACTTCTTTCAAAGAAATCAGTCACATAAGCACTTAGGGATCAAACGATCTGAGTGATTAAAGGTCTCCTTTGGATGTGTGCCATTTATTTAATAATTTTTCTGTGAAGGGCTATGCTAATGTTTTCCAGGTTGTGGATAATTAAATAAGATGCATTACCTAGGTTAGTTTAAGAGATCTAATTTAAAAGTTCTAATTACTCAGCAGTCGCCACAGGACTGGAAAAGATCAGTTTTCATTCCAATCCCAAAGAAAGGCAATGCCAAAGAATGCTCAAACTACTGCACAATTGGACTCATCTCACACGCTGGTAAAGTAATGCTCAGAATTCTCCAAGACNCTGGCCCGGGTGTCTGAAGGTCCTGCTCCACTAGCCCAGTTTCTTGATTTGTAAAGGACACAGAGGCCTCTCCTATGACCCTGAGGTGCAGGCCTGGCTGGGCAAAGACAAAGAGCCACTTCAATAGAGTCTCTGGACGCTTTGCCTCAGCACTGCTTCTCCAAACTCACACACACGCAGCTCAGTGTGTCGCCCCATGTTTCTGCCTCCAGCCTCCAGAAGCCTGTGTTGCGACTTTGCCTCTTGTCCACGGGAGGGAGTTGGGAAGTGGTTAGTTGTCTTTCTCCCCCCTTGCAGAGAACTGCCAGCATGACTTGACTCTCCCGGATGAAGTCAGCTTTAAATTGTGGCTCTCCCGAGGTTGGTCTGGAAGAAGACACGGCAATTCTGAGAAACCAGTGCAGGGGCTGCCAAGTTGCCCGCTTCCCTGGCTGCAGCTCCAGCTTCCACACGTCGGGTCTTGAGAACCAAACCCAGTTCTTTTCACTGGAAAAGGCTGGAGAGGCTGGTCCCACCCTTGGCCTTGCCCACCCAGGCCTCTCCTCACCAGCCAGCGTCCTGGCTCCAGCATACTGGCTGCTGTCTGGCTCCAGGGCAAGCGCCTCTGAAGATGGAGCCTGGTTCCTGCCGCCTCTGTCCCTCCTGGGGGCTGTCCCTCCTGGCTGAGGGTACCTGGATGCCTGGGCTGCGCTGTGGCTCTGGCTGGTCTGGGCTTGTGGAGAGGAGCCCATAGGTGTGACTCAGGGTCACACCCAGCAGAGCAGTTCAGAGCCACCAGGACATGGCTGCAGAGCGAGGGGGGAGAGGCCTGATGGGCTTGTGGCACGTGTGGCCCCATGGGGGCTGAGGGTGACGATCTGAAGGAAGTTTGCTGACCTCTAGAAAAGGGGAGTGAGGCCCCCTGGTGCCCAAAGCTGTGGGTGGACCCTCTGTGCCAAGGGCTGGCTGTGAAGCAGGTGGTGTTTCGTGCCTGTCAATGCCTGGTACTGACAGGTACACGTGCCTGTCCAAGCTGGCAGGAAAGTCTGAGACCTCCTCCAGGTGTAATCCTTCCCCTACCCAGGCCTACAGGAGGAGGGCACCCCCAGCTCCTAGGTGCTTCCTGCAGGGGAGGGTGGGAACACAGCCGACCTCCGTCCTGCTGGCCTGGGGATGTCAAAGGGCCCAGCTTGCTCCAGCTTCTAGGGTGCCAGTAAGAAGCAGGCGGTGGTTTGGTTTAGCACGGAGATCCAAGAAGCCTCCGGAGTCTCTGGCCAGGCTGGGTAGGGGTCCTCTCTGTATGCTAAAGCGGTCAGGTCGTGCTGGCCAGGAGAGGGGGCTGTTCTTTCTAATGTCCAGATACCAACCAAAAGACGCAAGGAAAGTAGAGAAACAGTGGTCCACACAAGGACCCAGATAGATGTTGCCGTCTTGACAGCCACACTTGAAGTGTGCTCACAAAGCCACCCCAGGGTCTCCTGAGCTCACAAGGGGCTGGTGGCTGGGGGAGTGAGGACCCTACAGGGCCACCCCTTCCTCACGCTAAAGCACTTTTATAACCAGCTCTCGCTGGTGGTTTAAGAAGACAACTCGATTACTCAGGCAATTCTCATTTGAGCCATCACTTTTGAAAAGGGGGGAAATCCACATTTACTGTAAATTGGATAAACAGAGACCTCAGCCTTGTGCCGTTTTGGAATTTTTCCTTCATGTTTCACAGAAAGTGCAACAGGAAAGATATAAAGTTAAAACAGTGGGACTGACCTTCATCTGAGGCTGCTGAATTCTTGTCCCCTGCACACCAAGCCGCCACTTGACTCTGAGAAATGGAAATTAAATACTTGTTCTATGTACAAAGTGGTTGTGAGGGTCAAATAAGGTGACAGGTGTGAAAGCGCTTCATAAACTATGGCGTTGTGTGCACAGTCAGCGTGCAGTATCGGACCCCAGTCCACGTCTTATGTTTCCTTTTCTGTGATTTATTTTCAGAGTGTGTCCAGAAGCATACCAGTCAGAGGGCACGCTCAGATTCTCGAATTTAGACGTGTTCACTTTCTCATCATTTGGGGAAATGAGATCTGATCCTTCAGTTTCTCTGAGCAGGTGCCAGAAGAGGGCTCCTGGGTGCAGTTGTGTGTCTTCTCCGTGGAGCCTGCAGGGAGCACTGCAAGTGTGTGCGGCGGGGCTGCGGGTTCAGAGCCAGCCTGCAGGATCCTCCGGCTGATTGTGGAATTCAGGGCTGGCAGGAGATGTGGAGCTGGATGAGGAAAGGGAGCAGGAGAGGTTGGGTGTCTGTGTGTGTATGTGGTGTTGGCGTGGTGTGGTGTGCGTGTGTAGTGTGTCTGTATGTCTTTGTGTATGGTGTGTGTGTATCTGTGTGTGTGTGTGTGCATGTATCTGTGTGTATGTGAGCTGTGTGTGTGGTGTGTGTGTTTGTATGTCTATGTGTGTGGTGTATGTGTATCTGTGTGTGATGTGGTTCTGTGGTGTGTGTATATCTCTGTGCGTGTGGTGTGTGTGGATTCAGTGGTTACTGGAGCTGGCTTGTAAGAACTTATTGGGTGCATCTTTTCCTATCTCTGGGCTTCCCTGATAGCTCAGTTGGTAAAGAAACGGCCTGCAATGCAAGAGACCCTGGTTCAATTCCTGGGTCGGGAAGATCCCCTGGAGAAGGAAAAGGCTACTTACTCGAGTATTCTGGCCTAGAGAATTCCATGGAGAGTTGGACACAACTGAGCGGCTTTGACTTCACTTCACTTTCCTACCTCTACATTCTGTGGCATAGTGTCAGGAAATTAGCTTTGGTGGGAGTTTTTTGGCCCGTGGAAGTCAGCAAGTGCTACAGATCAACCCTTTTCTCCCTACCCAAGAGTTGATTGTTGAACATTTACTGGCATACTATGAGTGGTTTCACTGAATTCCAACTGCTCACTCAGCCTTCAGACAATTCAAACTTGAGTCATAGGTGTAAGTCATTGGTGGGATATGGACAGACCATAACTGACAACCTCCTTAGCTTCATTCTATTTTCCCCCCAGAAATAGAAAAAAGGAAAATTATGCTTTTCCTTTCCAAGAAGGCTTAATTATATAATTNGTGTGTATATCTGTGTGTGGTATATGTGTCTGTGTGTATGTGAGCTGTGTGGTGTACATGTTTCTATGTATGTGTATGGAATGTGTGTATCTGTGTGTGTTGTGGTTGTGTGGTGTGCGTGTATGTGTATCTGTGTGTCTGTGAGCTGTCTGTGTGTGTGGTGTATGCCTTTGTGTGTCTCTGTGTGGTGTTTGTATGTCTGTGTGTGGTGCATGCGTGTGGATCTGTGTGTGTGGTATGTGGTGTGTGTGTGTGGTGTTGGTGGGGGACGCGATCGTGTCCCTAACTGAGCTCTGAGGCCTTGGGGCTCGGGTCCCTGGGGCTGCTCCAGAAGGGTCTCTGCTGAGGGCGTGCAGGCCTCGGCTGCTCGGGCCGCGGTGGCCCTGGCAGGAGGCTGCAGTGAGTCTTGGCGCATCGCTAACTGCCATGCAGGGCTGCGCGCTCCCCAAGCACAGTGGCTCAGGGGACACGCCCAGGTCTCTGCCGTTCAGGAAGGAGGCTCCAGGGAGCACCCCCACCCCGGGGAGGAGCTGGTTCCCTGTGACTGCCTCTGTCACTCACCCCACCTGGAGTCTGGTGGGGAAGGGTGTGGGGAGCAGGGGGCAGAGAGGACAGGCCCGAGTGGCAGCTCCCAGTCGGTCACAGGGTCGCAGAACTGAGGGAAGGAGCGGAGGGGAGGCGGGTGGCCCAGCCTAGGTTGTGCATTTGGGTGGAGGAGGCTGGAGCTCAGCTTACAGGCCACATTATCAAAACACACTTAAACTTCCCATTGCCTAACCATTGAATTTACATTTGCTAATCCGCATTCTAAATCTCCTTCTTTCTCAAGAGGAGCTTGAAACAGACAGAAACCATTTGTTCAGTCCTGAGGCATGAATAGAGGGCTTGTGGAGGGTGCAGCCTAATTTTTATCCTGAGTGAGTGAGCCTGTGGATTTCTGCGATGTTGGGTGGAATGCTGTGGTTGGTGGAGCAAGTTTCTCTGCTGAAAGGATCATCTCAGGGCCCTGCCTTTAGGTTCCTGATATCCTCAGGAAAATGAGTGAGCATTTACTGTACAGCTGTCCATTTTTTTAATCAGAATACTTTGCTTTTCATTATTTAAAATAGCAAAAGCAGTTGTAACCTTGTGGCCTAATTGTTTGACAAACAACTCGTTTCCAAACTGCTATGATCTTGGAGCTGAACTACCGCAAACACTGTTTGGAGCCAGTAAGTTGTATTTATTTTTAGCTTTTAAACAGCCAAATAGTTTGCCCTCAGTTTCACAAGAAGAAAGTTCCCTCTGGGCTGAAGCTCGGGGTCTCTGTACCTGACTGTCCCTGTCTAGACTTCACATCACGGAAACAGAGGTTCCTGGCGCCTAGGCTGTCATAGCAGCACCCGTGCTCATGAAATACCAGGTTCTGAAATTACACCGAAGAATGTAGTTAGATGGCCAGGTTTAGTCAAGCCCATGGGACCACAGCACCAGTGCCCCAGCGGTGTGAGCAGGACCAGCTCAGGGCCGCTGCCCTCTGGCTGGGGTCCATGCGGGCGTGCTCTCTGCGAGGCTGGGTATGTGGACCTGCACAAACACGGCCGCTGGGCAGAGGAAAAGGAGCAGCTGTCCAAGCACTAGACACGTCCACGTGTGTCCAGCTTTCAGTGTCCTGTACCCCTTGCTGGGGTGGGGACTGCAGGCTGATGTCGTCGGTGGTGAATGAGGTTGCCTTTTCGAATGGGCCGCAAGCACCAGGGTAGGGAGGTCTGGGGAATGGCCAGGAGGTGCCCTACGCCATCTGTCATGCTTTTAACTGTGACTTCCGAGTTGTGTGACTCGTGTGAGTTACCATCTCTCTGAGCCTGGGTTTTCTCATCAGTAAAAGTAATAATATTAATAGTGCCTGCCTCATACGGCTGTTGTGAAAATTAAAATGTCTGTAAGTCTCTCAGGATAGTATCAGACACATACACGATGGTAAATTATCTAGTGTTTTTATTTCTGTTATGTTATACATCCTGGAGAAGGGCATGGCCACCCACTCCAGTATTTTTGCCTGGGAAACAGAGGAGCCTGGTGGGCTACAGTCTATGGGGTCACAAATAGTTGAACATGACTGAGCAACTCATACTACTACTACCACCATGTTATACATCTTTTAGTTCAGGCTGCTGCTGCTAAGTCGACTCAGTCGTGTCCAACTCTGTGCGACCCCACAGACGGCAGCCCATTGGGCTCCGTCATCCCTGGGATTCTCCAGGCAAGAACACTGAAGTGGATTGCCATTTCCTTCTCCAATGCATGAAAGTGAAAAGTGAAAGTGAAGTCGCTCAGTCGTGTCTGACTCAGCAACCCCATGGACTGCAGCCTACGAGGCTCTTCCATCCATGGGAGTTTCCAAGCAAGAGTACTGGAGTGGGATGCCATTGCCTTCTCCATTAGTTCAGGCTAGTGTATTTTTTTCTTGAAGGCATCAAATGCAGAGGACAAGAAAGATCATTCTTTTGAGTTTTCATGCTACTGCTGCCCTCTTCCTTGAGTCACAGAACCTTGTTAGCAGCTCTGGTTCAACTTCAGCACCTGCCACCTTCCTCTTGTCTGGAATTTGACTGTGAGAGTGAGTCATGGTCCCCAGGGTCCTGCAGGATGGCCCTGCCCCTTCTTGTTTCTGGCACCCCAGCTTAGTGCCAAGCTCACGCTTCTCAAGAGGCATTGGAGGAGGAACCATCTGAGTGCTCTTGTCAGACACAGAAGAGCAGGGACCTCACAGCACTGCTGGGGTTACCGTAGCCGCTTCCTGCTGTGACCCACAGACCTCAGCACACTGTGCATGTCCTATGGGAGATGCAAAGGACTGAGGTCAGGACCCAAGGTCACTGTTGGCCAGGGCCACACTGGCAGCTGAGGCTTGGCCTCCTGCTGGCCCTGGGCTGCAGGTCTCCAGCTGAATGGGGCACCTGATGCTGCGGGGAGCTGGGCTTCCTGAGGGCAGAGGCCAGAGGCGGGGCAGGTGCCAATACTGAAGCCACCAGCTCCTCATGAAGAGCGATCAATGGCCCCGAGAAGGATCGTAGGGAACTGTGATGTACAGTTCACTGTGCTGTACAGAAGAAGCCAACACAGCATTATAAATCAACTGCTGCTGCTGCTAAGTCACTTTAGTCATGTCCGACTCTATGCGACCCCATAGACGGTAGCCCACGAGGCTCCCCCGTCCCTGGGATTCTCCAGACAAGAACACTGGAGTGGGTTGCCATTTCCTTCTCCAATGCATGAAAGTGAAAAGTGAAAGGGAAGTTGCTCAGTCGTGTCTGACTCTTCGCGACCGCATGGACCGCAGCCTACCAGGCTCCTCCGTCCATGGGATTTTCCAGGCAAGAGTACTGGAATGGGGTGCCATTGCCTTCTCTCATAAATCAACTAGACACCAATAAAAGTTAAATAAAATCAGGCCTCGCTGGTGGTGTTGCCATACAAAGCAGGGGATACCAGTTCGATCCTGGGTCTGGGAAGATTCCATGTGCCTCCGAGCAACTAGGCCCATGCGCCACAACTGCTGAAGCCCGAGTGCCCTAGAGCCCATGGACTGCAAGAAGAGAAGCCACAATGAGAAGCCTGTGCACCTCAATGAAGAGTAGCCCTTGCTTGCCACAGCTAGAGAAAGCCCACTTGCAGCAGTGAAGACCCAGTGCAACCAAAAATGAAATTTAGAAAAATATAAAGTAAAACTTGAGTTTTGAGTAAAAGGAAAAAAAGCAGGCTTGAAAAAATTCTTCTCATTTTAAGAGAAGTTTTAATGCATAAGAGTTTGCGTTTTTGCTTTGATGCAAAGATCTATTAATTTTAAAAATAGAAAGTGGTCATTACATTTTATGTTCATAATAAAGAATTCAGTGAACAGAGAATTAACTGGGTCAAACCAAAAAAGCCACCAGCAAGGTTCTGGTCCCAGGGTCCAAGCAACTTGAGAGAACCACTTATGACAGCTTTCCATTTTGTGGTCTTTCAGCTTCACCTTAAATTACAGCTTAGAACAGCATGGAAGCTGGATCAAGAGATGGCNACTGGGTCAAACCAAAAAAGCCACCAGCAAGGTTCTGGTCCCAGGGTCCAAGCAACTTGAGAGAACCACTTATGACAGCTTTCCATTTTGTGGTCTTTCAGCTTCACCTTAAATTACAGCTTAGAACAGCATGGAAGCTGGATCAAGAGATGGCTGGAGGGAGGGGAAGGGGAAAAATTAAGAATAACAGCTACCATATTCTTGCAACTTACCCTATTGAGAAGTTTTATTAATAATCAGGAAAACCAGGACAGAATTTGAAAATTTATTTAAAAAATATTTCTCCAAGTGTTTATTTTTCTCCAAAAAGAGTTTATTTTTACTCCATGGCATATTGGTTTCCCATTGCTGCCGTAACAGGTTGCCACGAATATAGTGGTTTCAGACACCCCGGTTTCTCTCACGTTTCTGTACATCAGAAGCCAGTCGGGGTGTTCCTGGGCTGAAACGAGGTGTCTGCCGCCCTGCGGTCCTCTCTGAAGCTGTAGGGCAGGGTGCTCGGATCCTGCTGCTGTCTGTGCCCTCGTCTGACGGCCTTCAACCCGGGGAGTCTTCATGTCATGTGGTCACATGGTCACCTCACTCTTGCACTGCCTCCTCTGGGCAAGCTGTCCACGGTGAGGTAGCCCACACCACCACGCTCTGGACACTCAGGGAAAGGACCCAGACCCTGTCTGTCATGGGCAGATGGCT